>PVJA010026184.1:0-29939 GCA_004027025.1 Myocastor coypus | reverse complement strand
TTTGCAGGCCAGCAACCCAGTGAACATCATGTTTCCCACTCCCAGATCTTTACTCATGCCTCACCTCCCAATTAGAGTGCTCCTTTGCTCTTTCTTCTCCTGGCTACCACCTCTTTTGACTTTTCTGTTCAACTTAGATATCATAGCATCAGGAAAGTGCCTCTGACCCACTACTGGGTTAAGTTTACCCATTACTTTCCAGGGTATTATTTAGTCATACGACATTTTACAGGAATCAATGGTTTGTGTGTTTTTAGACCTTTCCAACTCAAAGACCTGTGCTTACCACCATCTGTACCTCAGAGCCTGTCAATATTGTACCTGTGATTCAATAGGTTGTCAAATGCGGTAGGGCTTAACCTTAAAACAGATGTGGTAGGGCTTATTGGGAACTAGGACTATGTGTTTGTTCACTTACACAAGACAATATTCAGAAAAGACTTAGGGCAGCATTTGAAAGCTAAAGTTCAGAAAGGGGAGAGCACAATTTCCATATAACAAACTACCAGCAAAAGCATCCTTCTGCAGCCCCAAAAAGTGAGTATAACTGTCTCTCCAGGGCTGGAGCTTGAAGTTTGGGCTGCGATTTCTTGGCAAAAGTTTCCAGCTCTGCCTGCTACTGCCATCTGCAGGGGAATGGTTGATTTTCACCCAGCTGCCAGCCTCCAGCTGCTAAGAGTGTCACACTTTAGAATTAAAATTGCCTTTATCAGTGAAGCAAAAGACAGTTCATTCTGTCCTTTTCTTCTGCTGGTCTCTGAGAGGGGTGTTGCAGACGCTGTGACTTCCAATCAGGTAGACACCAGACCAGAAAGCCATTGTAGACGATCTTTCCATGCTCATCAAATAATTTCTGAATTTGTATTCTCACAAGAACACTAAAATAGACTGACAGCCTTTACAGAATCAGGGACTTTTATGAGAGATTAATATAGAAAATTAGAAAGTTCATGCATTAAAAATATTTGCAAAGCCTCCATTGAGAAAACATTTGCCATTATAGTCATGTTCCCCTCCTACAGCAAGAAAAATAAATGTTTTATTTAAGTCAATGTTATGTAAGAAAAAGGAGGCACCTGAAATACTCAATCTAAAATAAAGTTTCCTCTTATTCTCTGATTATTCATCAGTCTTATATCATTACATTTCTAAAAGAACCACCAAGTATTGGTTATTTAAAAAAAAAACTTTCCTAGTGATAAGAAAACATGGTTTAATAAATTCTAAATTCAACTCCTTATAAAAGATTTTCCTAAAGTCTCTCAAGCACTACCTCAGAATAAGTCAGGTAATAATGGAGGGGAATATTTCTAGAGCCAAGTTTCCCAGCCTCAGCACTGACGATTTCCTGGGTGGAATACCTTATCCATGGGGCTGGCAAGGAAAGCTATTCCACAGATTGGAGGGTGTTTAGCAAAACCCTCCCTGGCCTCTCTACTCACTAGATTTAGTAGCCCTAACCATTTCAACTTTGTTTTTCTTTTATTTTAAAGAGTAAAAATAAAAGAAACAAAGAAAAACAGTAATAAGCAAGAATACATATAGTACAGAATTTCAGAACAAGAACAAAAATTTAACAGTGGTTGCATTACATATTTTCATCATCAAATCTGTTTATATTAATAGATACAGGCATGTAAGATCGGTCAAATAATTAAACATTAACACTTTCAATAAACCTTCATTTTTTTAACTGTTCCAAATGCATTTCGTATTTAAATCATTCTTCTAAAAAATTTATAGGAGTTGAGAATACAGAAAATGCAAAGTCCTAAGTTTGATTCCTGGTACTCCAGGAATTTATTTATAATAAATAAAAATAAATAAAAGTTATTTATTTATTTTTATTCTTTTGAGTTCTTATACTAGGGAAATTATATTATATTTGAATATGTAGGTCTGGTTTATTTCACTTACAAGTATATGTTCAAGATACATCCACATATATAAAGTCTTCTAGTTTCTCATTTTTTATAGCTGAGTAATATTCCATTGCATGAAAATATCACATCTTTTTCAACCATTATTCAGATGATGGGCACTTTGGTTGTTTCTAAGATTCAGCTATGAAATTGTGCTGCTATGAACATAGGTGCACAGATATCACAATGATAGGATATTTTCAGTTCTTCTGGAAAATTTCTGAGTAGGAGGATACCTGGATTGGACATAACCCTTCAATTTTGACTTCTAACTAATACTACCCAAAAGAGCTATGTCCACCTTAGTGAACAAGCATAACCTGTCTTGATTAGAAATTTTATATATAGAAACTATTTTTAAGCACTTGTGGTAGACAGAATACTTCCACCATGGCCAGGTTTTTGCCTATCTATCTATCTATCTATCTATCTATCTATCTATCTATCTATTTTAGTACAGGATCTGTAGAGTCTCACTATACAGATGGGGCTTGTAGTTTCCCTCCTGTTTTCAGGATCCCAATCCCTGGGATTGCAGGTTCTTACCACCTGTAGTCAGTCTCAGTCTTCATTTCAATGTGCCCTAGTATTGGGGCTGGCACTGCATGTATGGACAGGGATTGAACCCCAGTCCCTGAACCTACCTAAGCAGGTCTTTTAGTCCATTGGGCTACCTCATGGCCAGCTTAGAAGCCTGCATCCTAATCTTCAGAGCCACTAGGAGAAAAAGGGACTTTGCATATGTAGTATATTAAGATGATGACATGACCATGGATTATTCAGGTGGGCCCTTACATGGGAAAGAGAGAGGCATGAGAGTTAGCAAGAAGATCATGGAATGATGCAGAAGCAGAGGCTGGAGTGATGTAATTACTGGCTTTGAAGATGAGGAAGAGGCAAGATACAAGGAACGCAGGCAGCTCCTGAAGTTGCAAATTGCAAGGTATCCAGGAAGAATGAAGCCTTGATGAAATTTTGATTCAATGATATTCTGACCATTTGAATTATAAACTAAGCATTTGCATGCTTAGATATTAAATTTGTGATACTTTTTATAGCAGCAATAGACAACTAATACAGGGGCTATCTCAGGGGATAGTGTGACCGAAGGGAAAATTCAATAGCAGTAATATTGTCTCAGGGAAATCAGCAAAGGAACCATGTCTTAGTCTTGAGAAGTACAAGTAGCATTTCAAACCATAGTTAAGGATTTCAAATCAATCTAAAGGGTAC
This sequence comes from Myocastor coypus, assembly GCA_004027025.1. NCBI lineage: Eukaryota > Metazoa > Chordata > Mammalia > Rodentia > Myocastoridae > Myocastor > Myocastor coypus. Next base: position 26,784 of record PVJA010026184.1, on the reverse strand, counting down.
AATAGATCTGGTAAAAGGAAGGAATTATTGAGATTAGGAGAAAGACAGGCAAGGGAGTGGAGGAAAGAGATATATCTATGTATGTAAGCATAATGGTTTGGACCACTATACTGTGGGTTTCTGCTGATCTATGGAAAGGAGCAGTTAACACTTAATTTATTTTATCTCCTTTTCCAATTCTTTTCCCTTTTTTTTCTTCTTAATGTCTTTTTTTATTTTTCTCTTCTTACAATTTTACATGCATATATCTGGTAATATGAACAACTAATTTGAAGACAAGACTATGCATTATAATACATTCTGTGAAATTCATGTTACTTTGTTTAGTAAAATTCTGCATCATTTGTAATTTTTCTGTTTTATTACTATTTTGTGCTCTCTTTAAAAAATAAAAAAAATTATAAAAGAATTTCACCTCATACAGTGATGCATCGTTTCACCTGAATAATAGATAAGAAACATGTATAGCTTTTCAGTGACAGATGTGAAGAATGTTAAATATATTAATTTACTTAATCATCATAACACTGATGAAAGTATTTTTATTATCCTCCTTGTGCTGATAAGGACATAATTTCAACCTCACATGGCTAGGAAAGGTCAACATTATGCTTCACATCCAGGCAGTTGGCTCCAGAATGCAAATAAATGTCACCCAAAACAGTTTCATGAAGTTCAGGGAGTAACATTTAAAGCAAAATTCTAGAGTTTTCCAATGAGACAGGATGCCTGACCATGTGATACAGAGGTGTCTGTATTCCCAAGTACAGGAGCATCTTCTGTCTTTGCCCACTAAGTGTTCCTTATAGTAATTTCTGCACTTTCCCTTGGGCAAGCAATTCCCTCTCCTACTGCACAGGCTTTTTGTGCCTCTGAGTCAATATTCTCCACCCTTCTTCTGGCCTGACTCAGTACAAGCCAGACTAATACAACCTCCCTTGCACTGAAGGAATGTGAATCTCAGAACGATTGTCCTTGATTGTTTCTGTTTCCTGATCACTGGGGAGTGCCTGGTTCTCATTTTTTCTGAGACCCATTCACTCACTTTTTCCTGTTTTGGTGGGATTCAGTCATATTCTTCCAAAAAATTCTTTTTCATACATACAGAAACCTATTACTTCCTTTACAAACAAAAAAAAAAATAATAGAAAGAAAGAAAAAAAAAGTAAGTATTCAAGAAACTTTGTGTGTGCTGAAAATTCCAGCTGGATGTTTGTCCTTTCTACTATCTGAAAAGAGGGTGAAACATTCCCCCTCATAGACCGAGAAGACAGAACACAAGAAGCTGTTTAGAGACTAGGCAGAGCACATCAGTAAAGGAGACTGAAGACTGCCAAGCCATTCAAATCAAAGAAAACTATAGCTCTGTAATCAGGAGCATTTTGGGACATAGATAATTTCCCTTAGCATGGCTGTAGCATGGGCTGTGTATCTAGAATGAACTCAGACCAGTGTTTCGACCATGTCAACATCCATAGGTGTGAACACGTACCACAGAGAATGCACTGCAGCTTAGACAGTCCTGGAAGCAAGGACAGTGATGGTATAATTAATCTTTCTATTGTCTGTGTGTGCTACTACAGGTATCTATGTCGATCCAGTGGACATGATTGATCATTACTGTCAAGTTATTGTTTTTACAGTTGACAAATCAAATCAGGATTGCTTCCCCCAAAATGCTGCCATAATGGGCTCATTTCTTTTATAGCTACTTTATAAAAGTAGGACATGAATAAAACTTATTTTGGATTCCCTAAGTTTCTGCAAGCCTCTGTATCACTGCCACCTAAAAATGTTTCATTGTGGAGCATTTTCTCTCTACAGTACTTATTACATGTATAGCTAAAAATTGACAGCCTCCAATCTCTCACTGTTAAGATAGAAAACTTTGAGATGATCAGCAGCTTCCCTGACCTGATTTTAACAGGTATTAAAGTCACTTTCAGTTGTCAAAACTTTTTTAATTACAAAAAGCTACATTTTTCCAATAAATGAAATGTCAAACGTTTTGATATTGCCTGAGGCAGACTTTTAAAGTATTATGGGTATTTTTTTTTAACTTTCCATTCGTGACCGCTTCAGGGACATTAAAGTCCTTATGTATACTGTCATCACCCCCTCATCTTTTTCAACAATGTTGTCCTAGATTCAGCCTATAGCAGACAGGTTTTACTGTCACTCCTTAAGAATGTCACTGAGAAGTCATTGTGCTTTTCGAGATAGTTAACTCCGTGATGAGTAGATCTGATGAATGTCATGCATTTCTAAAGATATTAAGAGAACAAGAGCGCACTAGGAGCACATTCCGATTTCAGTGTATTTTGTTTTGTTACAAAAATACACCACAGTGGGCGTGGACTCATCAGTCATCAGATCTATTAATTAGCTATGCATCTGGGATAGACTGCGAAAATATTCCCAGTCTTTTACCTTTGCCTGTAACAGCTTCTGCCAGAAAAAGGAGTCTGTTTCTCTACCCATGAGAGCCTGGCTGTTCTTGTGATTTGCTTCAGCAATGAAAGTGATGTGTAAGTTCCAGTCTAGGGCTTAAGGGAGCTTTCTCTTTCCACTCTCCTTGATCCTGGGGTGTGACACCACTATGTGAGTAGACTTGTGATAGCCTGCTGGATGTTAAGAATCCCTGTAGGGAGATGCTTTAACTGTCCCAGTGGACTCAGCCAGGGACCCAGCTACAGAATTAACCCAGTTAAAGTAGGCTGAGTCTACTTAAAATCATGAGGACTGTTATCACAATTATGAACTACATAAAATGTTTTCTATCTTTTTTTTTTTTTGAGACAGGGTCTCACTGCAGTTCAGGCTGTCCTTGAGCTCACTTTTGTAGCCCAGGCTGGTCTCGAACTCGCATCGATCCTCCTGCCTCAGCCTCCCGAGTGCTGGGATTACAGGTGTGAGCCACCACACCCGGCTAATGTTTTCTATCTTAAGCCATAAGGTTTTAGTGTGTTTGTTACACAGCAAAAGCCAACCAATATGGAAGCATTTAAGCAGAACTCTTAAGTTCTCTGGATCCTGTAAAATAAAGACAAATAATAATTTCCTCATTATAAAATTGGGCTTAGTAACCACCTTGTTTACTCCTGAGCTCCCTAGTGATATGAAGTGAAAATGGGATTCACACAATTATATAAAAAGATTCAAAATATATTCCTATGTGCAAGTGCTTGTAATATCAAGGCATTATGCAAAATTAAAGTATAATTACACACCAATCAAGAGTACAAGCTAGTCGAAGGAAAATAGATGAGTACTTGGCCTCTGAGTCTGTGCTTTAATCCAATACTTACTTGGGTAAGTCTGGAGGAATGGTTCATCTTCAAGGCAGCTTGACAAATGGTGAAAAAGAAATGAATGACTATTGAGCATCTGCAATTTTCCCAGTGACTTATGTGGATCTGTTCATTTAAAGTGTAATCCTAGTAGATAGTCATTAGTTCCACATCATGCTATCGACTACAGAACTAAGCTTGGAGATACTAATCTGCCTCAGTTCTAACAGAGTAAAGTGTTATGAGTCAGATAAGAGCACAGGCCTTTGAATTTTAAAGCCCAAGGTATTGCTTTCCTATCAGTATGAAAAATTAAGAAAAGTATTAAGACCTGCTACTTAGTATATAGACCCGATGCCCAAAATTAGGGAAAGAAATTTTTAGTTTACAATCTGTGGAGGTTTCAGTCTATAATCAGGTAGTTCCAAGGCAAGGTGACACAGCACAGCAGCAATTGTTCGATGTGGCAGAAGACAGCAAAAGCAGCAAGAAAAAAGGTGGGGGTAAGCCTCTTCCTCCACTATTTATTATTATTATTATTATTATTATTATTATTATTATTATTATTATTTTGTATTTAATGCAGGCTCTACAGTGTCTACAGGATCTCACTACACAGAACAAGACTTGTAGTGATCTGCCTATTTTCAGCCTCCCAAGCAGTGGGACTATATGCACCACCATGCCCAATCTCAGCCACCACCTCAGCATGCCCTGGGGGCAGGGCAGGCATGGCAGGCTGGGGATGGAACCTTCCACCCCTGCATCTGTGCTTTAATCCTCTGACCTATTCGGCTGGCCCATTCCTCCCTTATATTGTAAGCAGGCTGGCCACCCTAATGTGGGTCTGTTATACCCACACCCTCTCAATGCCTTCCTCTTGCGCAGCCATTTACAAAGTGAGGACCCTGGCCCCCTGCTGAGTCCCTTAGATAAACTGCTGTTCTTCTCAAGTTGACACAATGTATCAACCATAAAAGGTGGATATAGTTTTAATTTTCAAAAACATAGCCAAGTTTACCTTTCAGAAAAGTTATTTCATAGAATCAATGTCCATTTCTACAAAATTAATGAATATTAGACAGACATTTTTAATTTTTCCTAATCAATCTAGAGGAAAATGTGATTATTGCTTAATTAACATTTTGCAGATTTCAAACAGGCATTGATTCACATGTATATTACACATTTGATTTTTTCTTCAGTAAATTAATTTATTTTTATGTTCAATTTCAGCTGAATTGTTTTTCTTTTGATTGGGCAGATTACCTCTATCTCTAATAATTGTGTGTGTGTGTGTGTGTGTGTGTGTGTGTGTGTGTGTAAAGTCCTCAAATGTTCTTCTAATCTGTCAGTTATGTTTTCCTTTGGTTTAGAACGTAACATACAGAAATGTTCAATTTACATAAACTAAAATTTGTCAATATATTCTTTTTTGCCCTCTGAGTTGTTAAAAATAAATTGTTTTCCTCTGAGGTTGTGTGTTTACATGTATATATTCTTCTAGTACTTTGTTAAGTATTTTAGTATTTAGATATCTAATTCACATGGATTTTTAAAGTCAAATATATGCAAGGGCTCTACTTTTAATGCAGTGAATTTCTATCATTCTGTCATTCACCAGTTTCAACATATTTTTACTACTTTAGCTTTTCTGCATATTCTATGTCTGGTCAAACAAGTCCACAGGATTATTTTTTCTTTAAGTTTATATTAATATAATACAAGTAAATATTAACAAACACATATGAAATGAACAAAAAAATCCCAAATTTAAAACAAATCTTTAGGCAAAAGCAAAACTTACAGTCTCCGTAATAATATAAAAATGACCAAAATATACCTCACAACACAAATTACAGACAGAAAGAGCTCTCCAAGAAGAAAGAAATACAGAAAACCATGAAATTTTCTCTTTTCTCAACTAGCAGTATAAATGAAATAATTAGTATATAACTTTTTTTTTACTTTTTCTTTCAATTTGTATTTCTTCTTTTGAGTTCTTACACTAGGAAGACTATACAATATTTCCATATGTATATCTGGTTTATTTCACTTATAAGCATATGTTCAAGATACATCCACTTATATATGAAGCTTTCTAGTTTATCATGCTTTATAACTGAGCAATATTCCATTGTATGATATCACATCTTTTTCAACCATTCTTCAGATGATAGATATTTTGGTTGTTTCCAGGATTTGGCTATCACAAATTGTGCTGCTGTGAACACAGCTGCACAAATATCACTATGATATGATGTTTGCAGTTCTTCTAGGACAATTCCCAGTAGGGAGATTGCTCGATTGAATGGGATTTTCAGTTCTAGTTTTTTAAGGATTCTCCATAATGCTTTCCATAATGGTTGCACCAGTCTGCATTCCCACCAGCAGTGGAGAAGGCTTCCTTTTTTTCCCAGAGCCTCTCCAACATTTGTTGTTGGTTGATTTTTTATGGTACCTATTCTTTCTGGGGCAAGATGGTATCTAAGTGTTGTCTTGATTGGCATTTCATGAATGGCTAGCGATGTGGAGCATTTCTTCATGTATTTATAAGCTTGTTAAATTTCAAGGCGTGTCATCTCAGATGCCCATTTCTAGATTGAATCTTAGAATTTGGGGACCTTAACAGTTTTTAGTACATTATAAATTCTAGATAGAAGCCGGGCGTCGTGGTGCACACCTGTAATCCCAGTACTCAGGAGGCTGAGGCAGGAGGATCGGTGTGAGTTTGAGACCAGCTTGGGCTACCAAAGTGAGCTCAAGGCCAGCCTGAACTGCGTAGCAAGAACCTGTCTCAAAAAGACAAAAAAAATAATTCTAGATAGAAGTCTTTTGTCTGAACGCTTATCAGTTACAATCTTTTTGAAATTTGTGGGTAGTCTTTTCACTCTGTTGGTAATTTCTTTTGACATGAAAAAGGTTCTAAGCCAGGGGAGATCCCAGTTGTTGATTCTTTCAAGTGTTACACAAGCATTTTGATTTTTGTCCATGAACTCTTTGCCTACCCCAATGTCTTCAAGATTTCCTTCAACTTTCTTCTCTAGGAGATTTACTATTTCTCTTTTAATATTTAGATCTTTAATACATTTTGACCTTCGTTTAGTGCATGGTGGGTCAAGTTTTAGTTTTTGACATGTAGAGAGCCAGTTTTTCCAGCACCATCTGTTAAAGAGACTATCTTTCTTCCAATAAACAGTTTGGCCATTTTGTCAAAAATAAGGTGGCTGAATGCGTTTGTATTTATGTCTGCACCTTCTAGTCTATTCCTTTGATCCTCAGGTCTACTTTTTGCCAATACCATGCTGAATTTATCACTGTAGCTTTGTAGTATAACTTTAGGTCAGGGATTGTAATGCCTCCTGCCTTATCTTTCTCACCCAAGATTCTAGATCTTTGCAGTTCTAGGTCTTTTCTGTTTCAAAATAAATTTAAGGACTGATTTTTCCAGGTCTGTGAGGTATGTTGATGATACTTTGATAGGAATTGCATTACATCTGTATAACAGTTTAGGGAGTATGGCCATCTTCACAATGTTGATTCTTCCTATCCAGGAGTAGGGAATATATTTCTATTTTATGAAATCTTCTAGGATCTCTTTTTTCAGAACACTGTAGTTTCCACTGAATAAATTTTTTTTACTTCTTTATTTAGGATAATTCCTAAGTATTTCGTTTTTTCAAAGCTATTGTAAAAGGGATTGCTTCTCCAATTTCTCTCTCAGTGTGTTTCTTATCCATGTAGAAGAATGCTATTGACTTTTGTGTGTTAGCATTGTGCCCTGATATACTTCTGAATTTATGCATTAATTCTAGTAATTCCTTAGTGGAGTTTTTGATTCTCCCAAGTAGATTATAATGTCATGTGCAAATAATGATAGTGTAAATTCTTCTTTACCTGTCTTTATTCCTTTTATTTCTCTCTCTTGTCTAATTGCTGCAGCTAATAATTCCAGACCTATATTGCACAGGAGTGGCAATGAGGGCCATCCTTGCCTTGTACCAGATCTCAGAGTAAAAGATTTCAGCTTTTTCCCTTTTAGAATTATGTTGGCAATTGGATTTTCATAGATGGCTTTTATCAGATTGAGGTAGAGGCCCTCTATTCCAATTTTCTGTAAGACTTTGCACATAACTGAGTGTTAGACTTTGTCAAGAGCCTTTTCTGCGTCAATTGGGACAATCATATGATTTTTTACTTTGGCTTTATTGATATAGTGTATTGCATTTACAGATTTGGATATATTGAACCATACTTGCATCCCTGGGATGAATCCTACCTGATCATGGTGTTTAATCTTCTTGATAATTTGCTGTATTCTATTTGCAAGGATTTTATTGAGGATTTTTGCATCTATGTTCATGCGAGAAACTGGCCTATACTTCTGTTTATTAGTTGCTTCTCTCTCTGGTTTTGGTATCAGTGTAATACTTGCCTCTAGCAATGATTTTTGGATGATTGCTTCCTTTTCAATTTCATTGAACAGTTTGAGGAGTATTGGGATTATGTCTTCCATAAATTTCTTGTAGAATTCAGTGTGAATCCATCAGACCTGGACATTTCTTTGTCAGTAGACTTTTTACTACATTTTGTAATTTATTGACTTTTATTGCGTTATTGAGAGTTCTTACATGTTCTTGATTCAGTTTTGGTAGTTTTTACCTTTCTAGTAATCTGTGCATTTCACCTGTATCTTCAATTCTAGGAAAGTAAAGATTCTCAAAGTAGCTATTAGTGATCCTCTGAATCTCTGCTGGGTCTGTAGTAATTTCACCCTTTTCATTACTTATTCTTTGAATTTGAGTCCTTCCTTTCCTCTTTTTGATGAAGTTAGCTAGGGGCTTATCAATTTCATTTAATATTTCAAAGAACCAGCTTTTTCATTCATTATTTCTTTGTATTGTTTTCTTTGTCTCAATTGAATTAATTTCTGCTCTAATCCTTATAATTTCCTCCCGTCTTTGGGCTTTGGGTTTCATTTGCTCTTACTTTTCTAATCGGTTTAGGTGCTGTATGAGAGTATTTATTTGTCCCTGTTCAGTTTTCCTAATGTGTGAGTTCAGAGCTATGAATTTCCCTCTAAGAACTGCTTTCATTGCATCCTACAAATTCCAGTAGGCTGTGTTTCAATTTTCATTAAAATGTAACTATTGTTTAATTTCATCTGTAACATATTGGTTGCTGAGAAGGGTGTTGTTTAATTTCCGTGTATTTCTGGGGCTCTTGTGACTTCTTTTGTCATTTATTTCCAGTTTCATTGCACTGTGGTCAGATAATATACATAATATAATTTCTGTTTCCTTGCATATAAGTATGACCTCTTCACTAATATGTGATCAATTTTGGAAAATGTCCCATGTACAGCTGTGGTTGTGTAGAACACTCTGTTTATGTCCACTAAGTCCAGTTGTTCAAAGTTCAGGTTCAGTTCTGCTACTTCTCTGTTAATTTTTTGTCTGCTTGACCTGTCTTTTTTAGTTAAATTCATATTAAGGTCTCCTATTAAGACTATGGGATTGGGGGCTGGGAAGATAACTCCATGGGACAATTGCCTGCCTGGCAAGTGCAAGGCCGTGATTTTGAACCCAGGTCCCCCCAAAAAAAATAAAATAAGAAAAACAACAACAATAAAAGATTGTGATGTTGAATATTAGATATTTCCTGTCCATTAAGATTTGTCTTACATAACTTGGTGCTCCCGTGTTGGGTGCATACATATTTATGAGTGTTACCTCTTCATCTTGAATTTTTCCCCTCACCAGTATGTAGTGCCTTTATTTTCCTCAATCAGTCTTGGTTTCAAGTTTAGAGTGTCTCCAAACAGAATTGATACCCCTGCTTTTTTTGAGGTGCTAGATCATGTAGTATTATTTTCTATCCTCAACTTTTAGCCTATAAATTTCTTTATGAGTTAAATGTATTTGTTGTATAAGCATATTGTTGGGTTTTGCTTGCTTATCCACTCCGTCATTCTATTTCTTTTAATTGGAGAATCGAGTCCATTTACATTGATGGTTATCCTTGAAATGTATTGACTGGTGATTATCATGTCTTCTACTTAGTACTGTTTACCCCTTTTTCTCCTGTTTAATTGGTTGCTCTATTCGATATGCTCATTCTGCTCTCATTTGTAGAGATCATTTTGCTCCCTCTCTAAAATATATTTTAGTAGTCTTTGTAGGATTGGCTTTGACATGATGAAATTCTTTAGTTCTTCCTTGTCATTTCACTTCTCCCTCATACTTGAAAGAGTTTTGTTGGGATTAGCAGTCTGGGGTGGAATTTGTTTTCATGGAGGACTTGAAGCACTCTGCTCCATGCACTTCTTGACTTCATGTTTGTGAAGAGAAATTTGCCATTATTTTGATGGGTTTTTGTTTGAATGTGATCTCTTCCTTTTCTGTATCAGCATTAAGTATTTTGTTCTTCAGGTGGATTTCTGTGATCTTGACTGGGTGTAGTTTTAGTTGGGTTGATGTTATTTGGAGTGCTGTACGCTTCAATTAACTGAATGTGCAATTGTTTTCTCATATTTGTGGATTTTTCTGCTATTCTGACCACATTCTTTTTATATCATTTGAATTGACTCCTTCTTTCTTGTTGATTCCTATTAATCTCACATTCATTTTTGCATCATCTTGCAGATGTTGAATTATTTTTTTCCTCAATCCTGGTTGTTTTTATGAGATCCTTTCTTGCCTTTTCCCTAATTGCAACTCTGTGTTCAAGACCTGAAACTCTATCTTCACTTTTGTTCATACAGTGTTGCCAGCTTGTGATTGCGATTTTATGTTCTTGTATATTTCTCTGAAACAGTTTCATGCAATCTATTTCTTTCCTGTATTGCTCATTCAAGGATTCCATCTTTTTTCTATTCTCCCCTAATTTTTTATCAATGTCTTCTTTAGAAGCACTTATTAACTCTTTCATTATAGGTATCCTTTCTTTTTCTACTTCAGAGGTTATTTCTACTCTCATTTCCTCTTTACCTTTCTGCAGTTGTCCTTTTACTTCAGTACTATTAATTTAGAGATGAACCTTTTTTACTTCAGAGATTAATTCTGATCTGATTCCCTCTATACTTTTCTGCAGCTGTTGCTTTTTTTAAACTTCAGACTCTAGTAATTCAAAATTTCAATTTTTACTTCAGAGATTATCTCCATCCAAGTTCCTCTCTATGTTTCTGCATTTGTGTGTTTATTTCAGATGCTACTGATTCAGATATTTCTGCTGCATGGTTCCCCTTTTTCTGCTGTGGTAGCTTCTACTGTATTTGTTCCAGGTGGGCTTGGGACCTGAGATTGCATTTTGCTTCTTGTCTGTATCATTCTGTATAGTAGTAACCTTTGGTGCGGGACTTTTGTGAAGTTATGCCATTAGCAAATACTAAAATTTTGGTCTTGATCTCCAAGTTTGATCTTGTCCGGATGTGCTTGGCTCAGTATGGCAGCTGTGCTCAGCTGCTTCAGCTGCAGCTTTTGTATGAGAGTCTGCTGTGCTCCTCTGGCAAGATGTTCAGCTTCTGGGTTACCTGGTAGAGTCTGACCCCCAACTTCTCTTGTAAGGGAATTTTGATGCAGGGCTCCACAGTAGATGCCGGAGCTAGGTTCTAGGCAAAGTTAAATTCCAGTAGCACAAGGGTGCAAGCCAAATGTTCCTGCCTATGTGCCCACCAGTCGAATGCTATGGGTGGAAGTGAAGTTCTGGTGGCCATGGGGGTGCTGCAGGCCGAGTGGTCCTACCTGTGCACTCGACAGTCAATAGGGGCTGCTGTAGGCAAGGACTGAGTTCCAGTGATGAGTTGAGAGCCTGCAGGGCAAGAGGTCATACCTGTGTGCCCATCGGTTGGTTTGTTGGGGCTGCTGCACGCGGTTGGATCTATCGGTTGGTGCTGCTCAGGTCGCTCTGGGCCTAGCTGCTGGACTGGATGAGCTTCCAGTGAGAAGAGGGATTTTTCCATTCATGAGGCAGGCCTGGCTGCTGGGGTCACACAGTATTATTCTTAATTTTCAAAAGCTTCTTTGTTATTTTTATGTGTTATTTCTTTGTTGTGAAGTATAGATAGAATCAGCTTATCCAAGTTCTGACATTGCAATAAATATTGTGAATTAAATCTGCAGGTACATTGTAGCTTTGTGTGACAAGCAGGTCAATGGCCTCCTCCTAAAATCCCATGTCCTAGTGCCTATTACCTGAGAATATGTCATGTTATAATACAAGGAAATTAAGGTTGCAATTTGACTGATTTTAAAGTAGATTGCTGTAGATTATCTTGATGAGATTAATGTAATAATAAATTTCCTTACAGGTAGAAGATAGAAGCAGATGAATAAAATCAGAGGGAAACATGACTAAAGAAAAGTGGTCAAAGAGATGAAATGTTGCTAGCTTTGAAGATGGAGGAAAGGAAGCCAAGAGAGAAGGAAAGGAGGGCCCTCTGAAAGATGGAAAAAACAAGGTAACCCATACTTCTCTGCACCCTTCAGAAAGGTAAGAACTCCTCATACATTGATTTTAACCCTATGAGTCCCTGGTAAACCTCTGTCAAAAATATAAGATAAATTGTGATGTTTTCAGCCATTAAAATTGTAATTTTTACAGCAGCAATGCAAAACTAATATGACCTATGATATTGCAATTCTTATCAAAACTGAGATTTTTGGTTGCACCAGAAATAGACACTAGCTAATGTAATACAAAATAAATTTGTTGCAATGATTTCAGAGATTCTATAGAACTTCCAACATACCAAAAATATGGATCTCGAGAAAAGCAAGATCCAGAAGAAGCCAGAGAGCAATATGTATAGCCAGTGTTTTTATATGTCAGTGTGCAATTGAAAAATCAGAAACCACTCTAGATATTAAATCAGTGGAAATTTAATACAAGAAATTGATTGAATGGTTGCAGAGGAGAATATTTTTTAAAAGGGAGCCACAAGTAAATGAAACAGAAAGAATGACTATGTATAGGAGTATTGCTCTGAGATCACTAAAAATGTTAATTAAAATGGTAAATGAGTTCAGTATATTTCCATAAATGCACACAATATGAACTGAAAAAATCCAATTACACCTTTACCTTTTTTTCTATACTTCCAACCCCATGTCACCCTCTAGTAACTACTATTCTATTTTCAAGTTAATTATTTTAGCTTTCACATATGAGAAAATGTACTTATTTTCATAGGTCTGGCTTATTTAACTTAATATAATATCCTTCAGTTCCATCTATTTTGTACCAAATGACAAGATTTCATTCATGTTTATGACACAATAATACTCCATTGAGTATATGTGCCTCATTTGATTTCTCCTTTCATCTGTTAAAGAGCACCTAGACCGATTCCATATCTCACTTATTGTGAATAATTCTGCAATAAGCATAGGAGGGTAGACATAGGCTGATTTCTATTCCTTTGGATACATATCTGGAAGTAGGGTGGCTGGATAATGTCATAGATCTATATTTTAGTGCTTTGGGGTGCCTCCATACTCGTCTGCAGAATACCAATACGATGACAATTTACATTACCACCAGAATGTATAACAGTACCTTTTTGTTCACATAGCCACCAGCCACCATTATTTGTTATTTAATGATAGTGTATTATGTCCCTGTAGCTTTATTTTGCATTTCCCTGATAGCTAATAATATTTATTGTTATTGAATGAGCATTTTTCCATATATTTGATGGCCATTCATCCCTCTTCTTTTGAAAAGTGCTATTCAGATCATTTGCTCAATTCAAATTGGATTATTGGGGGAATCTTTTAGGTTTTTGCTTATTTGCATTTTACATTCCTAAAATACTCTGGATACTAACTCTCTGACAGATGATTGGTTAGTTTCTAAACTTTTTCTCCTGTCCAGTAGGTTGCCTATCACTTTGTTGTTCCCTTTGGAGTGCACATGATTTTGGTTTGATGTAATCCCTCTTGGTATTTTTTGCTTTTGTTTCTTGTGTTTTTGGAGTCCTAATAAGAAAAACATTACCTGTACCAACATCTTGAAGTACTTTTCCTATGTTTCCTTCTTGCTTTTGAGGCCCTGCACTTAGATCTTTGGTCTATATTAAGTTTAACTTTGTTCAGGGAGAAAGATAGGGATCAATTTTCAGTATTCTACATATTGATAACCAGTTATCTCATCTCAATTATTTGAACACACCTACTTTTCCCTAATATTTAAATGTTTTTGGTGCCTACATTTATACTTGGTTGGCTACAGATGCATGGATTTTTTTTTCTGGCATCTCTGTTCTATTCCATTGTTCTGTGTGTCTGTTTTTAAGCTGATATTATTCTTTTTGCTTATCATGTCTCTGATATGTCTTAAATCAGATATCACGAAACCCCCAGCTTTACTCTTTTTATGTAAGATTTTTTTGGCTCTTCAGAGTCTTTTCTATCCATATAAATTTCATGGTTATTTTTTCTAATTATTTTAGTAATATCATTGCAATTTTGATAGTAATTACATTAAATCTGTAGTTGTTTTGAGTTGTGTGGACACATGAACAATATTAATTCTTATAATTCAGTGATCTGACAGGTCTTTCCAACTTTTGGTATCTGTTTCAATTTTTCTTATCAATATTTTGTAATTTTCCTTGCAGACATCTTTCACATATTTGGCCACATTTATTCCTAAGTATCTTATTTTTGTAGCTATTGTGAATGAAATTGCTTAAATGATTTCATGCTCAGCAAATTTATTATTGGTGTACACAAAAACTATAGAATTTCATATGTATACTTTGTATACTTTTACTTGTCTGTATTCATGCATCAGTACTAATGAGTGGAAAATTTTTTAGACTTTTTATGTATAGAATCATGTAACCTATAAACAAGGATAGCTTAGTTTCTTCCCTTTCTATTTGTTTGACTCTCCATGTCTTTCTCTTACATAATTTTTCTGATGAAAACTTCTAGTGCTAAATTGAGTAAGCAGTCAGAATGAATACTCTTGCCTTGTTCCTGATCTTTGAGTAAATGCTTTCTACTTTTCCCCACTGAGTGTGATATGGGCTGTAGGTAGCCTTTATTATGCTGAGCTATGACCCTTCTATGCCCAATTTGTTCACAGCTTTCATCATGAATGGATGTGAAATTTTATCACGTTTTTCTGTATCTAATCACATGATCATATGGTTTATCCTTCTTTCTACTGGTATGATGGATCATGGTTATTGATTTTCTATATGTTGAATCATCCTTGCTTCCCTGGGATAAAATCAATTTGACTATGGTGGATATTTCTGACTTGTTACCTTTTTGTGTCTATGATCATCAGAGGCATTGTTCTACAGTTTTTCTTTGGTTTCCTAGAGTGAATTTAGAATGGTCACCTACCTTCCAATTCCTTGGAATACATTGAAAAGAATTGTCATTAATTCTTCTTTAAAAGCTTTTTTTTTTCTTTTTTGTTAGGGCCAGCCAAATAGCTCAGTGGATTAAAGCACCTGCAACCAGGTGCAGGGGCTAGAGGTTCAATCCCTGGCTGGGCCTACAGTCCCAGCCCCACCCACAGGTCGCACTGAGAAGGTAATTGAGACTAAGTGTGGTAGCATACACCTATAATCCCAGCTCTTGGGAGGCTGTAAATAGGTGGCTCAATACAAGTCTGATCTAGTAGTGAGACCCTGAACACCCTGTAGACCCTTCCTTAAAAAGCTAGAAAAAAATATGTGTTTATATATTTGGTCTTACTACTCTGTTCAGATTCATAGTGATCCTCCTATCTCAGCCTTCCCAGTGCTGGGATTATAGGCATATGTCACAACTCTGTTTTGGTGGCTAGTACAGCATTGCCAGGTTCAGAGGCTGGTGCAGTATGTGATACTGATGTTCGAACTCAGAACCTGGCACTTTCCAGGCAGGCACTTAGACCACTGAGATATCTCACCAGTCACTTCTTTAAAGTGTTAAAAAATTCAGCAGTGAAGCCATCAGGTTCTGACCTTTTCTTTATTGGAAGATCTTTTTATTAATGATTCAATCTCATTATTTATTATTGGTTTACTCAGGTTTTTTTATGTTCTCACAGTTTAATTTTAGTAGGTCATATGTGTTCAGAAATTTGTCCACTAAGCCAGGCATAGTGGTGCATGCCTATAATCCCAGAAGTTGGTAGACTGAGGCAGGAGGATCGGTGTGAGTTCGCGACCAGCCTGGGCTACAAAAGTGAGCCCAAGGCCAGCCTGAACTGCATAGTGAGACCCCGTCTCAAAAAAAAAAAAGAAAGAAAGAAATTTGTCCACTATGTAGTTTATTATAATCCCAATTACTCATAATCCCATATTTCTATGGTATTATTTTAATGTCTCCTCTCTATCTATTTTATTTATTTGATTCTTCTCTTTTGCTTAGTCTAGATAAATATTTGTTGATTTTTGTTTATAATTTTAGAGAACAATTCTTTGTTTTACTAATCTTTTGTAAGTTTTTGTCTCCTAATTTAGCTCTGTTCTAACTTTGTTATTACTTCTACTAATTTTTATGTTTGTTCTTCTTTTCTAAGTATTTGAAATATTTTGTTGAGTTGTTTAATCAATTAACCTATTTATTTGTTTATTTTTTTTGAAATATAGTCTCATTATGCAGTTTAGGCTAGCCTTGTACTCATTATGTAGCCTATGTAATCCTCCTATTTTAACCTCTTGAATTCTGGGATTATAGGTGTACACCACCATGCATGCCTCAGATTGTTTATTTTAAATCTATTTTTAATATAGAAACCTATTGTTATAAACTTTCTCTTTGTTGCTGCATTTGATAAATCCTGCATATGTTATGTTGTTTCATTTTTGTTTCAAGAAATTTTTAAATTTCCCTCTTTCTTCATTATTTATTTTCATTCAAAATTGTTGTTTTGTCTCCACTCATTTGTATAATTGCTAAATTTTTATAGGTGACCCCAAGTTTTATTCTATTGTGATCAGAAAAGATACAGGATAAGATTTCAATTTTTGAAAAAACTTTGTGAATTAATATGTGGTCTACTTTGTAGACTGTTCCATATGTTGATAAAAAAGAATATATGCTGTAAATGTCTGTTAGGTATATTTGATCTATGCCATATTTTAACTGTATCATTGTGGATTCTTTGTCATGATGATCTGACAGTTGCTAAGGATGGGATGTTGAAGTCACACACTATTATTGTAATGGAGCCTATCTTGCCCTTTAGGTTTAATAATGATTGTTTTATAATATCAGGTGTTCCTACATTAGAGGCATATATGTCTATGATTATTATATCTTCTTGATGAATTGATCCCTTGAACATATTCCAGCAACCTTCCTTTTCTTTTCCAAGATACTTGTCTTAATATCTGTCATATATAACTTACTTTGTTTGCTTTAAGTTTCCATTGCTTAGAGTACAGTTCTCCATCTTGTCATTTTCAATCTGTGCTATCCACATAGTCCAGCTCCTTTAGTGTGAAATTTTAGTCCATTAATATCCAAGTTATTATTGGTAATAAAGACTGATTCTTTTGTTGATTTTCTTCTAGATGTTTTTAATATTCTTTCCTTTTTCCTCTCGTACTTGTCCGAGGTTTGTTATGCAGTATATTGATAATTTTTTAGTCTTTTTTCTCTTTAGTATATCTTGTGTGCTAGGGAAATTTATATTTTCACATATATTCACAAAGGCAGCTATATTTCTTTCACTTTTGACTGTGGGGCTCTCATAAGTACTGTTTATAATATTATTTTGGTAGGCAGTAATTTCCTCAGGTTTTGCTTATCCTGGGGGATCTTTCCTTTGACTTTATTTCTAAAAAATAGCCTTGCTAGACAGAGTATTCTTAGCGGGCAGTTATTTTCTTTTGGGACATTATTGTATGCTCTCTCAGCCTGTAAAGTTCCTGCCAAGAAATCTACTGAGAGTCTAGTGGGAATGCCCTGAAGTATGATTTGATACCTTTCTTTTGAAACTTTAAGATCCTTTCTTTTCTTGTATTTTTGACAGCATTGATATGAGGTGCCATAGCAAAAATCCTTTTGAATTTCTCTATTAGGGTTTTTAGAAATCTGTACATGAATGTTCATATCTTTCCCCAGCATAGAAAAATTCTGTCACTGTTGCATTAAATGGGCTTTCTATACCATTAACCTTCATATCCCCAATTTTAGGAATTTCAGAAATGCAAACATTTCTTCATTTCATTGTACCCAAAGATTTGGAATGCTCAATTAATTTTTTATCTCAGTTGGCTATCTCAGATGCCTGTCTTCAAGTCTAAATATTCTTTTTTATACTTGATCAGTTGACTCTCAGTGCCATTTTACGTTATTTTATTTTTAAATTTTCTTCTTTCCTTTTTAAAATGTATTTGGTTGTTGCAGGGTGTCACTATGCAGCTCAGACTTGTGGTGCTTATCCTGCTTTCAGCCTCCCCAGCACTGGGATGACAGTCGAGAGCCACTATGCCTGGACTCTGGCCAGCTCAGCCCACCTCAGGGGTAGGGCTAGCACATCCTGTGGTGCAGAGGATCAAACTGCAGTCCCTACTCCTCCCTAAGCTTACTTAACATGTGCTTTTTAGCACACTGAGCTGTCTATCTTGCCCTAGCTGCTAGTTTAAACAAGAGAAAATGTGCCCTAAAGAAAGTTTATGGGTGAGGAGCTGGGAAGATAGCTCCAAGGGAAAAGTGCCTGCCTAGTAAGTGCGAGGTCATGAGTTCGAACCCTAGTCCCACCAAAAAAATGTTGATGGGATAAAGAAGGGCTAGTTGCATATACCTATTCTTTAGTGATGATACCCTGAAACAAGTATTAACTAATCATAGTAATATTATTAACTATTAATAACAATACAGTGATATTTTTCAGTTACTGTGAGAAAGATACTGTGCTGTTTTGTCCTTATTTAATAATCACAACTCCATTATCCATTAGAAATGAGCAAATGAAGGCTTAGAGATTTTAAGTGACTTGTTCATGATCAACAACACAGATTAAATATTGGAATAATGAAAACATCTGTCTCATAAGACTGCTTGACAATGAAATGCAATATAATATTGTAGAAACTTCACAAATATTAGCTATTAGGAAAAAAAAAGGGCCAGCGAGATGGCTCAGTGATCTAAAGCGCCTGCTGAGGCAAGCTTAGGCAACCACAGGCACCATGGTTTGATCCCTGGCACCACATGCTGTGCCAGCCCCCACGCCCTGGGTAGGCTGAGCAGGCCTTAGCATAAATAAATGAATAAATAAATAAATATTAATTATTTGGATAAGAAAGAGACAGAAAACAAAGCTAACCTATAATGAGACAAAATGTGACCAACACATAGAGAGAAGCAAAGATTCAGAGACAAAGGAAAAGATATTGGTAATCATCACCCTGGGTCCAAAAATATCAGAGACACAAGAAAAATTTTGTAAGCCAGAAAATTGGCTTTTCTGGCAAAGCTGTTTACTGTAGGTTTCTGAGATTCACAACCAACCTCAAAACCTATGTTTCCCTTCATGCTCTGCTAATAAAATACAGGCTTAAATCCATTCGTTCTAGGGATAAATATCTTATTTAGGATCTACAAAGCAGAGATTCTTTGAATGGGTAAGAAAAACAACGTGTTTAAAAAGTACAATTTACTTTTAGCCTTCATTTTTGTAGTTGTGAGAACAAAAAAACATGGTCATTAGAAGTAAACCAATACTGTAAACAAGAAAATTAGAGGCACTGGGTGAGGAGATAGGCCAGCGACATAAGTGCCTGTCCAGCAAGCACAGGGTCCAGCGTTTGATTCACAGTACTGAAAAAAAGAAAAGAAAATGAGAGGCATTAATTTAGGTTTTCATTATTTTAATTTTTTATTTTTTAGAGAATACAAAATGGTAAAAAAAAAAAAAAAAAACGGAAAGACATTAGACATGATACGAAATTTCATTAAACCAAATAATAGGAATTTTTCAATGGTTGATGTTTTGCATAATGTTATTTTCAAAATTAGTTGTTTAGGTTACCAGATATAAACCTGTACAATTAGTTAGGAGGACCAGCAAGATAACTCAGCAGACTAAGCCTGCTTAGGAAAGCAAAAGGCCTGGGCTTCGATCCCTGCTACCGCAGGCTGTGCTGGCCCCACTGCCAGGCATACTGAGCTGGCCTTCCAGATTGGATGTGGTGGCACACACTTGTAATCCCAGGGCTGAGGAGGCTGCAAACAGGAGGATAAGTACAAGTCCAAGTGTGCAGTGAGAGCCTATACAGATACATGAAAAAAATAATAAAATGTTTAAAGGAAAATAAAAATTAAAAAAATAAAAATAAATTTAAAAATTAACTGCTCCTTTCAATAAAACAGCAGAAATTGAGAGTACAGTTCTCTAAGCTGTTCCCATTGAACAAATTCTTTCCCTTTCACAGTATCTATCATACCTTTCCTATTTTGTATGCTCTTTCAGGTTCCCATACCAGTGAGACCATACAGTGTTCACACATGTCTGATTTATTTTACTTACAAGTACAGTCTTTAGTTGCACTCATTTACATATAAAAGCCTTGAATTTATCTTTTTTATAGCTGAATGATACTCCATTGTGTAAGAGTGCTGATGCAGGCAGTTTATTTGATAGATGTCCCAGGAAACATATGCAAAGAAATAGAGAAGGTGGGTAAAAGAGAGGAGAACCTTTGCCAGAAAAGCCAAAGGTTATTGTTGTAGGAAATTAAAAAGGCATTAATTTCCTACGTACAATCATTTCAGATATATAGGAGAAATCCTTTTATGTTGCCTCATTGGGGGAAAAATCTAAGGACACAAAGGAATTTATCCCTAAATTCTTGTCTTCCCTTGTTTGAGAATCATCCTTTGGCCATCTTCCCAGCACCAGCCATGTCATCATGACACTGAGCGAGTCATGCACTCACCTTTGCAGGGCCACAAAAAGACTGTGGCACAGAAAATGGACATACACAGATACTTTGAAGTTGAGAGCTCCTAGCTTGCTGAAGATATCCAGAGCTTTAAATAACTCAGCTGAGCCATGAGAACATGGAGGAGAATGCTGTATCAGTGCTATCTAGTCTGTCACATAGCATCCATGTCATAAGTAGTGGCGGCAAACCTATGGCATGTGTGACATAGCTGGCTGTTTATATCAGTGAAAGCTCTCAGAAATTTGCCATCACTGCTTCTGCAACTTATCCTGGGTCTCCAGACAAAGCTCTCATCATCTCTGAACTTAATTTCTCTAAACCTGTTTCTCAGTAGTAAGTCATGAAAGGCCCAGATAACTCTCACTTCATGAGTTACCCAGGCAGACACCACACATGAGCTGGTAGAAAAATGTTTATCTTTCTTTGATATCTAAGCTCTTCTGGAGGAAAGGTGTCTAGAAACTCAAAGATCAAGATTTTTACTTCTAGTCTTTGTGGCATGTGTGGCGCTCATCATATTTCTCCATCACAGATAACTACAAAGCTAACCAAAACTAGATAAAGCAATTGCTGGACATTGGACAATAGGCAGTCCAGGACCACACAGACATAAGGAAGACAAACAAAGGGATGAGTCATACACTCACCCCAGTCTCCTGCCTAGAGGCAATTTCCAGACTGTGGTGCTGAATCCCATGAAGAGGAATTAGATTTATTAAAGAGATGAATGTGAGTGTTTGGGAAGGCTTGGGTGGCTGAAATTTGTAGGGTAGAGTACCAAGGAGGAAAGAGATGTGCAGAGAAATAGTTCCAAAAATAAACCTAGAAGCTGGGCATACTGGTACACACACTACAACTGAGCTGCATTCCCAGTTGTCTTTATTTTATTTCGAGACAAGGTTTCACTGAGTTGCCCAGGATGTTCTCAAACTTGTGATCTTCCCGCCTCAGCCTCCTGAGTACTGGACGCTGTGTGCCACCACACCCAGCCTTTATTTATATCTTGTAAAACTTAAACATCACAGTTAACAGAGATACTCAGGACTGGTTCTATATGAACACTTGTTTTAAGGGAGCTATATTTACTCAAATATAAAATTTCTTAACAAATTTCCTACAGTTGTAAGTCCCATGTTGTTAAGTGACAGGAAATGTGACAAATCTTTTTTCATTTTTTTTTTGTACTGGGAATTGAACTCAGGACCTTTTGTTTACCAGCCAGGCATTGTGCCACTAAGATATAACCCTGGTCCAAAATGTAACAAGTCTTGGGAAAATTCAGCCTATATATAGCCTTAAGACCAATGTTATAAATTATACTATAGGTATTGTGAACTCTGTTGAAAGTATTATATTTATGGTCACCGGCTTAGTAATTTAACTTGTTCTGCAGTCTAATTAGTCTAAATGGATGGGAACTGTAAAAGGTTGAAAAAAGTAATCCGGAGCAAGGTATTCCATTAGCAATTTTCCTGCTGTTTCTTCAAACTGCCCAGAGTGCCTGAAGAGAGGATCTTCCCCTTTCGTAACAACAGACTATTGACAACTAAAACTACATTCCCAGTTTTGGTATATGTGGGCCTCACCCTTCCAGATTCTGGTTGGACAAGTTCTGTTGGCGTGCAACAAAACCAAACACAACCTTGGCTAGGCAACGAGGTGCCACGTGAAGAGAGACAGTGAAGAGGTCAGGGCTTATTAAAGATAGCCCTTATTATAGACTTCTAATTGCCTATGAAATATTTAACTAACATAATAAGTTTGAATTTAAGTAAATAGAATGCATAAATATGCCCCTTCATATGACATCCCTCCCCTAGGTTAGACCTATGTAAGCACCAGTGAACATAGGACATGTCATAAATCCACACTTTACTTCTGGTGAATCAGATTAATGAGCTTGCTCAGGTTTCAATTGATGTCCAATAAGCTTCCTTTGCTCAGCTTTCATAATCCAAGGCAACTAACTGCCTGTCATCTTATTAAGGCCTCTTAAATTGCATTCCTGGTAAGGCTGCTTCACAGTGTCAAATTGTTTTTATGAGTAATTGTCTAATCCAGTCCAAACTATAGACCACTTGGTTAGTGAATTGCTGAATTTAGGTTGAATATCTTTCCCTACTTGACAAATTTTATTTATAGTATTGTTCAGAGGATATTTTATAACTTTCTGCAACAATTTGTTAAGAACAGTAGGTCAAAATGTGGACTTAATTTAATTGACTATCAATTCACCATCAGATATGAATGGTATCTTTGTGATTGTATTAAGGGTTCCTTACTCTCTCAACATCAGCATTACTAAGAGATTTAGCGACTGTCCTGAGAAGTCTTTGATTGTAAGTGGTGTAATACAGGGCTGTGTACTACCCTTGTCTTGTACAGTGTGTCTTGATTATTTGCAAATCTCTTTTAGATAGCCTAAAATTACTTATTACTTGAACTCCCATGGTAGAATAAAAGGTTCAGTGTGTTTCTTTGTTGATTTGAATTGGCAGCAACAACTAGAGACAGTTATGCTCTCTAATTATAATCAGACATCATCCTTCTTAACATCAACTATGCTAAAATGCTACCTGTGTTTGGGCCAATGATCCTGTATTGTCATTAAGATTAGATGCAAGTGACACAACCCCAAAATAACAAGTTTAAATCTGATTGACCTTACTTCTCTCCCCTATGTGTGGAGTCTTAAGCAATACTGAGTTGACAGGAAAGCTCCATAATGATCAGGGATCTAGGCTGTGCCTCACTTGTCCTTTGAGTATCCTTAAGACCTGGCTAACATATCACAATCCAACATGTTTCCTTGAGCGCCTGTCCTTACGTCCATTTTCAAGCTAGGAAATGATTACTCTCCCTTTCATTTTTTTTTTTTAAGTTCTTATTTTATTTTACTTTTTTTGTTTGTTTATTTATTTCTATGGCCGGCTCAGCCTGCCCTGAGGGCAGGGCTGGCACAGTATGTGGTGCCGGGGATCGAACAGTGGTCCCTCCAGCTGCCTGCAGGCGCTTTAGACCACTGAGCCATCCTGCCAGGCCCCTCTCCCTTTCATAATGATGCTTACACTTTAGTCTATTGACAAGAACTTAGTAAAAGGTTCACCTAACTGCAAAGGAGGCTGAGAAATGTCAGGCATCCATACACTCCACTAAAGTCTGTACGTCCTAATATAAAAGAGGGAGAAGTTAATGGATACTTATGTACACTCTTCTTCACATGCACTTACACACACATTCCCTCTACAGCGATAAATTCAAACCCCCAAGCACTTATGACACCATCACTGTTATGTTTTAGACCTAAAAGGTCCCCCCCCCCAAAGTCTTATGTATTTGTATCATGGGGAAATATGCTTATCAGTAGTTGCAGGCCACTGCTGTGCTCAGTAGCTGTATGTGCTATTATGAGGAAGGGCCTGGTTAGACGTGGGTCATTGTGTGAGTATGGCCTAGAACATGTGGGTGTGGCCCTGCCTGCTGCTTTCTGTGTTTTCTGGCTATTTTGGTGTAAGCAACTTTCCTCTCCTCCCCCTTCCTCTCTGCTTTTTCTACCTTTGCACCAGCCAATTTTGGCCTGAATCTTCAAAAACCACAATCCAAAATGAAACGCTCCTTCTATAAATTGTGGGTGCCAGGTATTTTGTCTCAGTGATGGGAAAGTGATTAGTACATTATAGAGTAGGGGACAGTGTTAGGGCAGTCTTGGTCTCAGTCTCGGTCTAGGTCTCTGTCTCCCTCTGTGTCTATCTCTCAGTTCTCTATCTCTCTGTCTGTCTCTGCCTGTCTCTGTTCCCTGTCTCTCTCCCTGCCTCTCTGTCTCTCTGTATTTGTCTTTGTGTTTGTCTTTGTCTCTGTCTGTCTGTGTCTCATCTCTCTCTCTCTCTCTCTCTCTCTCTCTCTCTCTCTCTCTCTCTCTCTCTCTCTCTCTCTCTCTCTCTCTCTCTCTCTTTCATACTAGAGACTAAACTGAGGGCCTTCATCCTGAGCTACATCCCAACATGCCCAGCCCTTCTTTTATTTTTTGTTTTGTAATTTTGAAACAAGGTCTTGCTAAATCACTAAGTTGCCTACACTATGGTCAAACTCACCATCCTCCTGCTTCATCATCCAAGAATGGTGTCATTATAAGTATGTACAACCATACGCAGCTGAAACTCTTAATGGCTTAGCCACCGAAATCTAAAAGAGTAATGTTCCCACCTTCACATACTTAAATCTCCATGGCTACATAATTTGAGGTAGAAAAACAACATTTACATGGTTATTAGTCACCTTACTCCATTCAGTCATAAGTGAGGCTGGGAAAAAGTATATTTATCTTTGAAGCCATGTAACAAAATGAAAATTGTAGATTACATTTCTAAGGAAGATTTGTGGAATAAATGTTGTGGTAACATTATTAGTAATCTCTGCTACATACTTCAAATCATCTATTGACTTTTATATATGTGTATTTAAATGTTCCATACATCAGAAAATTAAAGTGCACATACCCCGTAATTCTATATATTTAATATTTCAGACAACCTACCTTGGGAGCTTGCTGGAAAGTTGGATTACTTAGAATATTTCACAGACACATTATAACTCTTTCTCTGCCATATGATGTGTCACTAATGAACTCAGCTCTGAAATTATTGGAAGTAAGAAATCACAGAGGGGTGCTTTATGGAATAGATTATGTATTCAAGGGCCTGCAACTGTTATTAAGGAACATCTTGGCTGTCCCTCACTCACCTCCACACCAAGATGGCTTTATTATCCAAATATGAGGTATTATTAAAATCAACCCTCCCCTACATTAAGTGGTTAAGCATACACGTCTATTTTTAATCAGCAACATGAAAAATCCTGTACTCAAAGCATGAATCATCCTGCCTTCATATTCACTCCTCTCTTTTAAGGAAAACTGCCAACTCATGGTCCTTATAATAAGCTAATCAGGACTCTTGATTTCTAAGTGATGGAACTTCAGATTCAAGTAGCTCATGCAAGAAAAGATCTTACAAGACATGTATAATCAAAAGCTATGGCATATGTTTAACAAATGTTTAAAAATTATAGTAAAGGGCCCGGCGGGATTGCTCAGTGGTCTAAAGCACCTGCTTGGGAAAGCTTAGGCGGCTTCAGGGACCACGGTTCGATCCCCAGCACCACATACTGTGCCAGCCCTGCCCTCAGGGCTGAGCCAGCCATAAAAAATGAGTGAATAACCAAACAAAGGTTCTGAAACAAGAAAATAAATAAATAAATAAATAAATATTCTTAAAAAAATAAAAACTATAGTAAAAAGCATGTTGTCACCCATCACACTCAAAATGCTCCTCCTGATTCCAACATGCTCCTGCTGCATTCTTGCCACTTTCTGAAGCAGTTCTGAAAACCTCCTTGCATGAGTTTCTTCAGTTGTAGTCTCATGGCTCCCTTGATGTCCTGAGTGGACTGAAAATGGTTGCTTTTTATGATCATTTTGATATATGGAGACGAGACAGATTCACAGTACCAGATTCAGTGACTAAGATTGTTGAGGACACACTGTAATGTTCTAGGAGCCTGCCTTTTCACTGGATGGTACTCTGCAGTAGCACTCACTGAGTTACTGATCATACCTCCTAGATACACAAAAGAGGACTTCTAGAATGGCTTTTGAGAGTGACAATAATAACAAGGTAAGTGCATTCAAGGCAAGGGGAAGTTTCCTGGGGGAGTTGGTGGCAATGTCTTTTACTGTCAAAATTGTTTAAATTTAAACATTTACCATATGTTTCAGTTATACCTTGTGCCTACTTTGTTATACAGTTCCTCTTCCATGATAAATGTTCTCCAGCAGCCGTCAGCCTGTTATACAGAAATCTGTAATGTTTGTGCTGCTTTCCATATATCTGTCTCTGACTTTACCCCGGATTTCTTTTTTTGTTTTACTGTGTAATTTTTATTACTTTTAATGAGCAATTATAACGTGACAGTTTCAAAACGTTAGTAGTACATTCGCAATAATTGATACAATACATATTGTTGTCCCCATTGTAGTTATACAGAGCACAGGATGTACACATGATAAATTTTCTAATGGGTATAAGTACAACACATTTCTTCTGTTTGATCTAAGAGAAAGTAGTTATATACAGAGTCAAATTTTCCATAATTGCTGTGGGTTACTGGCGAAACCAGCAGTGTTGGAAGCTGTTGATTTGAGCCTTTTACAGCACAGCATACTAAACTACCTTTATGTTTTATGCATCATTGTCGTGTTTAAACTTTTGTGCGGGGTGGTTAAGGGCAAGTTAAAGCAAGACTTGTATAACAAAACGTATAGTTTTTATATCTCCCAAGGTCAGTCAAATCCCCTCAGGCTTTACTTTGAAACCTTGTACTGTTGTCAGTGTCAGCCATGTGGATGAGTCATGGCAATTGCTTGACCAGTTTGCTCTCTGTGAAAGCCTGAGAGAATGTTTTCTCTCTAGGTGACTCTCCTTAGGCACAGTATATACCTTCAATCCCTTTCCTTTGCGGTCCCTTAATCTCCTTGAACAGAAAATTTGGGAAACCACTGAGTTATAGGACATTACAGCACAGGTTCTGTTCTGT
>PVJA010026183.1:18819-29925 GCA_004027025.1 Myocastor coypus | reverse complement strand
CCTGAGGAGTATGTATTCATGTCAGATGTCCATTTCTGGATTAGTCAATCAAATGTTGGAGATCTTACTTTCTTTTAATTCTTTGTATGTTCTAGATCGAAGGTCTGTATCTGAGGGACAATCTGCTATAATTTTCTCCTAGTTTGTTGGTTTCCTTTTTACTTTGTTGGAAATTTGCAAGAAACTTTTCAAAACGATGAGATTCTGGCTGTTCATTGTTTGAAGTCTTTCTCATGAAGTTTGGTTTTTGTCCGTGAACTTTCTACCGCCTCCTCTGTCTTTAAGATTTCTACCTACTTTATCCCCCAGAATATTGAGTGTTTCTGCTTTAAATCTTTAATCCATTTTGACTGTAGATTGATTCATGCTGATAGTTAAGGATCTATGAATGGATGAATAAAACATGGCATTTTTACACAATGGATTTTTACTTAGCTAAAAAAAAAAACAGTGTACATTTGAGTCTTTTGTCATGAATGGATGCAACTTCAAAGCACTCTCAAGTTATATAAAGCAGACTTGCATGTGTAAACATCCTAATGTCTCCTTAGTATGTGAACCTTAAAAAATGCAATTTGAAGGGTACAGAAAGCATTGATGAAAGAGAATGGACTTATTCAAAAGAGAAGAGTTGAGGGGCTTGCCAGGTAACTCAGTGGATTAAAGTATATGATTCGGTGGACTCACTCAGGCACTGAGGACCCAGTTTGATACCTTCTCCCACACGGAGCATGATACCTGCACTTAAGGGGGCCTGAGCCAGAAAAAAAAAAAAAAAAAAAGGAAAAAAGTTACTGAGTTCAGGAGAAGGACAGGAGAAGGAGTGGGAGAAAGAGATTTATTATTATGTAGCAGGATGGTCTGGACCACTGTACTGTACATTTCTGCTGGTCTATGGAACCAGTTAATACTATTATCTGTTTCATCTCCTCTCTTCAATTGTTTGTGCTGTTTGTCTTCCAAATTTCTTATGCTTTTCCTTCTTTCTTTATTTTTCTAGTTTTGCATGTATGTATCTGGTAATATGAATAACTAGTTAGAAGATAACATTGTGTATTACTACAAATACTGTAAAATTCATATTCCTTTGTTCAGTGAAATGCTGCATCACTTGCAATTTTTGTTTTAATTATAATTTCTACTGTCTCCAAAAAATAAAAAGGATATGGATGAAAGAGTTAACAATGAAGGAAAGAAAAGAAGGAACAAAAGGAGAAACAAAGGGGCAGATACAATGTTAAGCTTCTTACAGCTTTTTACTTGTTTATTTGAGTTTTCAACCAGGTATCAGCCTATAACTCAAATGGAATCCCTATCAGTGATTTTAAAAATATTTGATAAATCAGTTATTTTCATCAAATAAATAGTAACCTAGTTTCAAAGTATACAAACAAGTTTTCACCCTGATTCCAAATAAGAGTTTTAAAATAAATTTAATATCAATTTTACAAGCATTAATTCATAAATAAATTTATAAATATTTTCTTCTATTTCATACAAAGCTTACACTTTACAATTTAAATTTTATGTTAGATGCTTTCTTACAACTATGACACTCCAAAAATTTAAATATCTATACATTCACTAAGCAGAGTCTGATAAAACAGGATGTTATAGCTAACTCTTTTCAACAATATTCAATAAATTCATTTCTTATAGACCTTCAAATGTTTAGGAGCCATTTTCATTAACGTGTTAGTGTGAATTTAGGAAAAATTATGAAAAGTATTTCAAAATGAAAATCAGTTATTTGATTGCTTTGATAAAATTCAATGCATTCTCAAAACAAAATTTTCCGTTTTCTTTTGCAGATATGCATATGTACTAATTCCTCACAATTATCATATAAAGCTTATTGCATTTCACATGCCTATACTAATAAAAAAGAGAAAATTTCTATGTAAGAAATTTGCATGGCTTTTGTAATAAGAAAACTTGACATTTCCTGTGCATAAGAAATATGTTTTGAAAAGTAAAACGTTCAAGTATAAAAACATTATGGACACTTAAAGACAGTTTTCCTGAATGCTTACTGTTAATTACAAATTTTTTTTTTCTTTTGTGAATTGCTCTTAGGCATAATGGCTAAAACAAGTTGTTCCATTGAAGTCTTCCATATTGCTCTTGTTTTATGGATCCCTAGTGAATTTGCTTTTGACATGATCAGTACTCTTTCTGACCTAATTCTCTGTGCATTGCAGACTTACATCCTGTAGTCACTCAGCATCAAACTTCTTATTTGGCTCCCTTGTCTATCCATTGTATGTTGAAATCCATGCCCTGCCAGCTAACTACACTATTCAGATCACTTTAGCCAAGTCATTATTTTTCCCACGATAATATGGCTGTTGTCTTGCATCTAAAAAAAAAAATTCTAAAGGTAATAAAGGCTTGAGTTACATCTTTTGTCTATGAAAGGAACTTCTTTTACTCTGAATAGAAGACTTCCTTATGGAAGAAAAAGATGGCAAAAGGGATCCAACACCAAGTGGGATGGGCTTCTGAATTAGTTGTGAATGAAAACAAAAAATAAATATGTACAGTACAATTTGATATGAATAGAAATGTAGGAGATGTATACATTTATGTAACTGTGAGGTCAGGCAAAAGGAACAGAAATTCTATACATGCAGATAATTGAGTCATATCAAAACAATTGTATTGCTATATCCAAGTAGTTTCAAGAAACACAATAGCTATATGGTAAACGACAGTTGCTTTGTAAAAGTGAATGGAAGTTTGTTGACTTTAGGAAGCATCTTCTATACTACTGGATCCATAATATTCGCATATTCAGAGCAACAGACAGAAGCATGCTGTTTTAGAAGAGAAACTAGATTATTTATCCCAACCAATGGATTGTTCCAATTTAAAGTGGTCATTCAAATCACAAGAGAAAATTCAAATTTAGTATTATACATTATTGTTGATTAATTCAAGTAATAACGCCAAACCCAGATTTGTTAAACAATGTATTTCTAGAACATTTGAGAAAATTTCATTGGCTTTTTTGCTCCATGTTGTTTCATTATAGCACAATTCTTGGCTGAAACATTATCAAGAAATTATTATAAAATTTTAGTGCATATAATTATCACAATGAGGTAAATACAGTACTTCCTAAATTATTTTCTGAGAATATTGGCCAGGAACTTCAGCTATGTATACCCTTTCTTACACTCCATAGCAAGAAAAAAAATCAATAAATATTGTTTATAACTTCAGTTATGAAAATTTTGAAGAAAATGATAAACTAGCTGAAGCTCATCTCATTGAAATACTTTTAAATTTTTAGCAGATGTTGCTCTTTCTTCTCCTTCAATTCATGCCACAGATTTAGCATGAACATAACACTTATATTAGCTTTCAATGATACTATTCAGAAATGAATCTAAAGTTACTATGTCAAGAATAAAATTATCATTTTTCCAATGAGATTTCACTATTTTAAAATGTAGTTTGTAATATATTAGAATCTATTATTGTTGTTGAGTAAAAAATAGCCAATCTTTCAAAGTTCACTTTCATTTCCAAGAACAGCTAGGGAGTTCTTGGTACGTATTCAACACTTTAGAATGGCTTGTCCAGTGTAAAGAGTATAAATTGGATCTGATTTATTGTACCTTTCAGATTCTGTTTTTGTCTTTCAGGTTGTCACAATAAGGAGACAACATGGTGTTTGCATATGTGGATCTGATATATGTGCCAACATTGTATTGTTTCCTTAGTGAGAGAACCAGAAAGAAAAAAAAAGAATCTAAAGCTTACTATAGATACTGGGAAAAGGGAATGAATTTATCCAACAGGAAAGAGTTACTGAGGTGAGGAGAAGGATAGGAGAGGGAGTTGGGGAAAGAGATTTATCTATGCATGTGAACAGGATGGTTTGGATAATTGTATTGTGTTAGTTTATGGAAAGAAGCATTTAAAGCTTTAATTTTTTCATGAACTTATTTCACTTATTTATGGTTTTTCTCTTAATTTCTTGTACATTTGTTTCTTTTTTCTTCTTCCAATTTTGCATCCATATATCTGGCAATATGAATAACTGGTTGAAAGACAGCACTATGTATTACAACAAATACTATAACATTCATATTAATTTTTAAGTGAAATTTTGTATCACTTCTAAATTTTTCTGCCTTAATCCTAATTTGTACTCTTTAAAAATAAAAAAAAAAATAAATGAAATAAACAGTATGAAATCGAAAACACTATCAACTAAGAATAATTTTATAAGTAATTCCATTGTCAATAAAGTAGTATAAATGCACCATCATTTTATCTCTCTAAATCAAAATTTAGGAGTCATATCTATGATAATATGTAACATAAACATAATTATTTAATTCTTCCCCACTCCAAAGCCAAATATAAGGAGAAATATTATTTAACTAAATGTCATCATATTTTATAAAATAATATTATTTTATTTTTTGCTTGTTAATGTAAAATATTTTTTGTTTTCCTTTTTTTTTTTGAGTAGCGAAGTTGTGTTTTTGAATTTAGGTCATGGAATTTAAATAAAGTAGTCAATTTATATATTTAAAATGCAAATATGATTACCCACCTGCAACACCCACCAAACACATGCTCAATTATGTTTTAATTTGATTTGATTTTTGTTGTTGAATCATAAATGCCAGCTTATACACATCTAGTACCCAGCCTTTCTGATACATAGAAATATAATTCACACAGATGGCAATTTTTAAGGTATAATAACAGGATACATGAATATAGGCACAGTTGGATTTGCAGCTGTGCTATTTGGAACAACTTTTGGGAAAAAACTTTCCTTTGTATGCCCTTTCTTTCTAAAATCTGGTTATTCTCCTAGTCATGAATGCTACATAGAGTTTTCAACAATTTTATACATTAAAAATGTAAATGTCCTGCAAAGATTTTGAAATCTTAAACAAATATGACTACTAAAGCACAACACAAATGTAGTTAAATAAATTTATGCTTCTTGTGCAAGTATGTATATTCGTTAATGTTGTGTACCATTATATACAGAATTTTGAAGTATAGCTTATGGAAAAACTTGTAAATTTTTACATGGTACTGTTACATGATTTCTTTTAAAATAATAATAATGAAATACTTCTAGAAATAGTAATTGAAGAAATAAACAATAATACATACACAAATTTTGTATTTCTTTTCTGTAATATTGATAAGGAACATTAGCAATGATAACCCATATATACTAAGAAAAAAAAACACTTTAGATTCATTTTCTTTGTTGTTCTTTTTTTCTTTTCTGTAATGGGAATCAAATTCACACAGCAGGAGGATAATGCACCCTTGTATTGAGCATATGCTATTACATTTCTAATGCTATGTTTTTCAGTGCTGTCATTATTATGGAGAATCCTGCCCTCAGGGACTGTAGTTTTTGAAGTAGGTAGGTCGTTCTAATAGCATTCAAAGTTTAGATTAGCAGATCCTAGCTCCTTATCAAGGTGAAACCAATAATGAACAAAACTTATCTGGGTTTAAGATGATAATTACCATTTTTTATTTTATTTTTTGTTTTGTTTTGCTTCGGTCTCCTTCTCTCTAGCTTCTTATTTCTCTAGAGCTTCTCTTCTAAAATACCCAGGACTTTGAAAGAAAAGAAGACAAACAAGAAACAATTCAAGATATTTCAGTTTCCAAATTTTATAATTTAATCAACATATTTTATATTTATGTATATGAATACATATGGCTGATATGCATGTAAGTGTATCAGTATATATTCTAATGTTGTCAAACTACTTTAAAATAGCATGCATACTCTTGTGCTAGCTACTAAGGATTTCTCTCTGTGCGTCAAACACGTTTTGCAGTAATCTCTCCTGGAATGGTGAGTCTACATTTTATTTTTTCTGTTTTAGCTGGCCGTTATGATTTAGAAGGAAAATGCCCCCCAAAGTCTTCTGCACTCACAGATGGGGCTTTTGTTTTTGATTTTTTTTTTCAGGACTGGGGTTCAAACTCACGAGAAAGCACCCCATTTTTTTAAAAAAAATTTTGGCTTTATTTATTTATTTATTTATTTATTTATTTATTTATTTTTATGGCCGGCTCAGCCTCAGGACTGGCACAGCATGTGGTGCTGGGGATCAAACCATGGTCCCTGCAGCCACCTGCAGGCACTTTAGACCACTGAGCCATCCTGCAGGGACCCCCAGGTGGAACTTTTGCAGGTGACTAGGTTAGGGTTATCGCTGTCTCAAGGTGGAATCTGGCCAAAGAATTGAGTTGCTGTGGGCGTGGCCTGGAGGGCTTGCTCTGTCTCTCTGTCAGGTGCCTTCAGGAATCTCTGCTATCTGATGCCTTGCTCTGGCCTTCTCCTCTGCCTCTGCCCTGCCTTGGAGCCACTAGTCACATCCATCTGAACTGAGTGCAAACAGGGAGCCAAATAACAACTTTTTTCCTTTAAGAGGCTGTTGTTTCTTAGCAACAGGAACAGTGACTAAGTTCCTGCACTACTACATCCTTCAGGGAATGACAGTAAGCAATGAGGGGGTGGGTTTGCAGATGTTTCCGTGGTCAAAAGCTTCTCAGTAGGCCCACCGATCTTCTCAGAATCTCCCCAGCCCCTCTTCCCTCTGTCTGAGTTCGGCCCTCCGACCTCTCCAATCATTGTCACACAGCTGCTTGATGTTTTCTCCAGCTGTGTACTTACAGCCACCACATGAGAACCGACCCATGAGTCTGGCTGGCTGAACCTCAAGTTCAAGCTCCACAAGTGCGTTCCTTGAGCACCTTCTGTAGTAGTACTTGCATGGCAGGCCTCCATCACTAAATCTGAACAATAAACCTGCAGGACCACTTCCTGAAGCTCTAGGCTCTGTTAAGGGTGACTGCTTCCTTTCTTCCTCTCATACTGGATGCAACAGTCATTTTTCTTTCTTAATTCGTGACATTTTTTTTTAATTCACCTTTAAGATCACAACATTGTTGTCCATCTGTTAAAAATCTTCCGGTGTCTTTCAGGATGGTAGCACAAGCACCTATAATCTCAGCCAGTACAGGCAAGGCTGAAGCAGAAGGACAATGTGAGCTCAGGAGTTGGAGACTGGCCAGAAATTATATATATATATATATATATATATATATATATATATATATATATGTATGTATATGTATAATTTGCTAGATTAAGGCGTTAGAAAGAAAGTCTCTTCCATGCTTGCAGCAAGACACTGGATGAATAAACTAAAAAATACTTTTTTGAACACATGCAGGACTCCAGGTTTTAGAACCAATAGCCACAAGTTGAAATTGAAATCTGTGGGAGACTGTAGGATAAAATAGATCAGAACATAAGGTGACCTAAGACACATGGAACTAAACACCATGTAAATTACTTAGAAGTTTCAGCCAGAGATGTTTAAAATTGCTAAATATTAAATATGACTAATGTGAGAGCCTGAAGCCAGGTGTGGTGGTGCACACCTGTAATCCTAAACTTGGGAGGCTGAGGCAAGAGGATCAGTGTGAGTTCGAGATCAGCCTGGGATGCGAAAGTGAGCTCAGGGTCAGTCTGAGCTGCATAGCAAGACCTTGTCTCAAATAAAGACAAAAATAAAATAAATACAATAAAATAAAAAAAAATAAAATTCCCCAAAGGGGAAGCAAATAAACAGAAGGAGGAATGGAAGAAAGGAAGTAGAGTGACTTAAGCAAGCATGCAATAGGAATGCTTGGCAAAAAGAAATAAAATTACATTGAACAAAAGATAGAAATCAAGATTTCTTTTCCATACCTTAGTAATATTAAGTACAATGTTAGCGTGACTAATTGAAGGAAAACGTAAAGGAAAGATGCAGATCTGTACTTGACTTGAATATGATTGGAAGTGCACATGTCACACTAACTGTCCTGAACCATAATTTGTAGCAAAAGAAAACAAAATGCACATAGTTATTGTTCTAAACAGGGAAAATTATTGGAGGAAGTGTAAAACCCAGAAATCACCAATAACAGCTGAAACACTTATGCTCAAGTGAAAGATTTACACCTTGAAATGTTCAGAAAGGAGACAATTAAAACCACAGATAACCACACTGCAGTTAGTGTTCAGATACTAAGAACAGGAGATGATATCTGGTAGTGTGTGAGAGACACTGGCCAGTAGTTTGTAGTTATCCCTGCTTTCTAGCAACTGGTTAGGGGGTTGTTCCTGATTTCTTTCTTTAAATAGTAAAAAAGCTTTTAAAAGTTGTTGTCTTTGCCAGAAAAAAAAAAAAAAAAAAAACATCTCAGTGAGATGGCAGGAACTTATGAGTCAGATAGGGAGGAAGTGAAGTGCTTGAGTGTTTCGTGCTTTCATTGAACTAAGCTGAAGCATTTATCCCTGTAAAAAGGGTTGAGTTGAAATGCTGGATCTGGGACTGCTGAGTTCTTTGCTAACATGGAAGTATGTTAACCATCTTTGTTCTTTGCTCATGGAGATATTTTCATCTCAGTGAGATACTCACGTAATTAAAACACAGAGTCCGTGTTCTTCCCTCTGTTATCCAAATGGCATGTTGATTTTACTGAATCCCAATCATTAAATACTAAAATTATACAATATACAATATATTTGCAAAAATCATAGTTTAGTATTTTTTTATTTTTATTACTTTTAGTAAGAAATAACAATAAGACAGTTTGAAAACACATTAGTAGGACAGCCACAATAATTAACACAATGCATATTGTTGTCTTCATAGTAGTTGTTCAGACTATAAGATGCAGACATGATAATATTTTAAACACTACTGGTACAAATATTTCTTTTCATTAAACTATCACAAAGTAGTTGCATACGTAGTCCAATATTCCATAATAGTAGTGGGTTATTGGCAGAACTGGCAATATCAGAAGCTGTTGACTTGAGCCTTTTACAACACAGCATACTAATCTGGATTTATTTTTTTATGCCTCGTGATTAAACTTTTCTGCTGGGTGGTTAAGACCAAGTTAAAGGAAGACCTATATAGCAAAAGATGTAACTTGTGTCTGAAAAGGTCAGTCATATCCCCTCAGGATTTATCTAGAAACCATGTACAACATTTTGTAGAACTGTTGTTAGTGTCAGCCGTCTGGATGAATCACAGCCATTGTTACTTGGGTCAGGTTTTGTTATTTGACACATAGAGAGCCAGTTTTTCCAGGACCATTTGTTAAAGAGGCTATCTTTCTTCCAGGAAGCATTTTTGTCCCCTTTGTCGAAGATAAGGTGGCTGAGTGCATTTGTATTTGCTTCTGATCTTCTAAACTACTCCATTGATCCTCAAGTCTATTTTTTCCCAATACCATGCTCGTTTTATCACTATATCTTTCTAGTATAATTTTAGATGACGAATTGTAATGCCTCTGCGTTATCTTGGTTGCCCAGAATTGTATTTCCTATTCTAGGTCATTTCTGGTTCCAAATAATTGTAGGAATGGTTTCTCCAGGTCTGTCAGGTACATTGATGGCATTTTGTTAGGGATTGCATTAAATCTGTACAACAGGTTAGGGAGTATGGCTATCTTCACAATGTAGGTTCTTCCTAACTAGAAACAGGGAATATCTTTCCATTTTCTGAAATCCTCTGCGACTTCTTTTTTCAGAGTACTGTAGTTTTCATTGAAATGATATTTTTAGTTCTTTAACTAGATGAATTCCTAAGTATTTGATTTTTTGTGGTGTTATTATAAAGGTATTATTCCTCTAATTTATCTCTTGGTGTGATTGTTATCTGTGTAGAGGAATGCTATTGACTTTTGAGTGTTGACTTTGTATCGTGATATGCTCTGAATGTGTGTATTCATTTTAGTAGCTTCTTGATGGAGGTTTTTGGGTCTTCTAAGTCGAGTATACTTTAACTTCTTTTTTATCTATACTTATTCCTTTTATTTCTCTCTCTTGTCTAATGGTTGTAGTTAATGATTCAAGAGGTATATTATGTAGCAGGGATTAATAGAGGTCATCCTTGTCTTGTACCAGATCTGAGAGTAAAAGACTTCAGATTTTCCCCAATTAGAATTGTGCTAGCTATTGGATTGTCATAGATGACTTTTATCAAATTCAAGTGGAGGCCATCTATTTTCTGTAGTACTTTGAATTTTATGAAAAATTGAAAAAGCCAAATTGAAATAATCAGTTGAGATGATAATGTGATTTTTGTGTTTGGCGCTATTGGTATAGTGTATAAAATTTATAGATTTATGTAGGTTGAATCATCCTTGCATCGCTGGGGTGAATCCTACCTGATGATGGTGTATTATCTTCTTGATGATTTGCTGTATTCTGTTTGTGAGGATCTTAGTGAGGATTTTTCCATCTGTGTTCATAAAAGAGATTAGCCTATAGTTCTCATGTTTAGTTTCATCTTTCTCTAGTTTTGGTATCAGTATAATACTTGCCTCCGGGAATGATTTTGGGTGGATTTCTCCCCTGTCAATTTCACTGAAGAGTTTGAGAAGTATTGGCATTTTATCTTCTGTGAATTTCTTGTAGAATTCAGTGGTGAATCCATCAGGATCTTGACTTTTCTTTTTCAGTTGGCTTTTTATTACATTTTGTATTTCACTGACTGTTATTGTGTTATTGAGAGTTCTTATGTCTTCTTGATTCAGTTTTGGTAAATTGTGCCTTTGTAGGAATCTGGCCATTTCATCTGTGTCTTCAATTCTTTGAGAGTAAAGATTCTCAAAGTAGCTATTAATTAATCATCTTGTGAATTTCCACTGGGGCTGTGGTAATTTTATCCTTTCCATTCCTTATTGCTTGAATTGGAGTTTTTCCTTTCCTCTTTTTGATTAGGTTAGCTAGGGATTCATTAATTTTATTTAATCTTTTATTTATTCATTTATATTTTTTTAAATTTTATTTATTTATTTTTGTGGGACCAGGGTTCGAACTCATGACCTTGCACTTGCCCAGCAGGCACAAAAGCCTTGGAGCTATCTCCTCAGCTTTTTATTTAATCTTTTAAAGAACCATAATTTTGATTCATCATTTTTTGGCATTGTTTTGTTGATCTCAATTGAGTTAATTTCCACTGTAATCTTTATATTTTCCTACTGTTTTTGGGCTTTGGGTTTCGTTTGTTCTTTTTTTTCTTTTTTTTTTTT
>PVJA010026183.1:0-18719 GCA_004027025.1 Myocastor coypus | reverse complement strand
TGGCCCATGTGCAAATGAGAAAAAAATGTGTATTCAGAGATGGTTGTGTGGAACAATCTGTATATGTCCACTCATGTCAGTTGTTCCAAGTACTGGTTCAGATCTACTACTACTTTGCTAATTTTTCATCTGCTTTGCCTATCTTTTTGGTATAAAGGGGTGTTAAGGTCTCCTGTTAAGATTGTAGCATTGGATGTTAGGTTTTTGATGTCCATTAGGATTTCTTCTTATATAGTTGGGTGGTCCCATGTTTGGTGCATAGATATTTATTAGTGTTACCTCTTCGTGTTGAATTTTTCCCCTAACCAGTATACTGTGTCCTTCTTTATTATATTTGTTCAAACTTGGTTGGAAGTTCAGACTATCTGCAAACAGTATTGCAAACCCTGCTTGTTTCTGAGGTGCTGTGGCCTGTAGTATAGTTTTCTATTTCTATCCTTTGACTTACAGCCTATGAACTTCTTTATGATTTACATGTGTTTCTTGTATACAGCATATTGTTAGATTTTGCTCCCTAATCCGCTGTGCCAATCCATTTCTTTGGACTGGAAAATTAAGTTCATTTACATTGATGG
The DNA here is from genome assembly GCA_004027025.1 of Myocastor coypus. Lineage (NCBI taxonomy): Eukaryota > Metazoa > Chordata > Mammalia > Rodentia > Myocastoridae > Myocastor > Myocastor coypus. Next base: position 18,144 of record PVJA010026183.1, on the reverse strand, counting down.
CTATAAGTGTAATGTATTGACTAATGATTAACTTGATTTTATGCACGATGCCAAAAAGAAAAAGTGCACTGTTGTAATCATAGGGGTCTTTCCTGAGCTTGTTGCGTACATTGTAAAATTGCTCTAGAATGTTTTGTAGGTTTGGCTGTCTGTCAATAGGTCTGTTGTAGTTGTGAAAGGAACAAAAAGAAATGCATGAATGAAATTTGACTTCTCTGCCTTTCTTGTCAAAAGCTCCATAGTTTTATCTTTAATACTAAAATTTTAGCCCAAATATTTCCTTTTTATTTTTAAATTGACATAAAGTTGTACATATTTATAGGGTAGCATGCAATGTTTCCAGAGACACATACACAGCGCAGTGTTCAAATCAGGGTAAACACATCTGTCTCTTAAGCATATATTATAATAAGTGAAATGAAGTTCTTATGAAGAAGAATATAAACACAACGAAGTTAAATAGATTTTAATGAATTAATTATTTAAAGAAGCAGCAAATACACTTACGTTTTTAAGCGATTGTTTTCATTGTGATGCACCAGACTATATTTGCTAAATATTTCTTTCTGCTATAAAAGCTCCCAAACTTTTCCTACCACCTCTTGAAAACTCTCTTGTAATCATTAGTAAACATCTAATCAAGTGGAAAATGCTCTTTGTCCTGTGCATCTGCTCTTACCAACCTCTGTTCCACTCACCCTTAGTGTCAGTCCGGTGTGATGATTTAAGCTAAATATTTTCTTAAGAAAAGTAATTTAGCACAGAGAGAACATTTATGATGCAGCTTACTTAAAACAGCAGGTTTTAAACATGGAAGAACTAGTTTTCAGCTCTCTAAAAAAAGACCTTCATTTTTTATCTTAGGTTTATTTTAGTAGAGCAAGTGTTGTCAGTTCAATCCTCATTTAGAAATTCATCATTTAGACTATGAAAGTTTAGAATGTTCACTTTCACTTATTCAGTTTACTCTCTTTTTGCAGCCTATTTCCTTTTTTCAGTCCATATCCTAAGTAAAAAATTCTCATTTTCTTGAAGAAGAGTTGTCCCATACACACAACACATCTTAGTGATTTTATTCGTCTCCATCCCATCTCCTCCCTTGGTCCTCTCTTTAACTTTTGGCCCAGTTTCTCCCTATGAAAGAGTCATAGACCTTTCCTCACCATCCAACCTCAAATCTTGCTATTTATCTATAGTTTGTTTTTCACACAAGTGAAACCATGATACGCCCAGGCCTCCACTTACTTCACTTTACCCAACACTTTAGCCTTCAGACGCGTCCATTTTCCTATAAATAAATCAAGATTATGTTTTTTTTACAGCACTGTAGTACTCCATTGTATGCAAATTTGTGACTAACCACACTTTTCTTGTTCATTTATCAACATATAGAATGTGTCCTGCCTGGGTTTTTTCAAGGGAAAACAATACAATAAAGGACACATTTTATAAGGCTATTTTATGAAGAGTCACCCAATGGTTCATATATGAAGAGTGCAGGAAATCTGTCCACACACTAAAAACCAAATAATTCAGCTGAAGGCCAAGATCCCATAGTAGTGTCCTGCATGGGTTCAGCGGAAGACCTAGAGCCCATAACAATACCTCCCACAAATCCACCTGGAGGGCCAGGGCCCTCAACAATGTCTTCTGAACACCAGTTTCATGGATCTTCACTGGAAAGACCCAAGGGTCAGTTATAGAAGCTAGAAAGTCTATACCAGTGGAATGAAGGATCTATGCTAGCAAGCTGAGAGATGTGAACTGGAGATAGGAACCAACACTCAAGGTAAGGTCCAGAGATCCCCCCAAAATACCCTAGCCGTCCACAGTATGATGAACTCTTTCGATCAGGAAAGCCCATAATGTGACTAGCCTGTCTAGGAGGCTGAGCAGTGTACCATGTTTCTCTTTAGAAAAAGGAAGAAATGTTGAAGAGAAAGACAATAGATCCCCCAAAATGACTGCAGCCATTGTAAGTGACAGTGAATGTCCTGAGCTCCTCCTCATACAAGAACAACCAAGTTCATCAGGAAAGCCAGCATGACAAAGTGCTCTAGCAGAATAGTCCTAGAGGACCGCAGCCAGCAACAGCTCCAACCGCTTCTCCAAACAGCAACCCTAACAGTTCTGCCTCTTGTGCTGCCTGCCTGCATCAATCAAATGAGTGTCCCACACCAAGCACCATGCAAGGTCAATTTAGCTGGGTGTAACAAACTGACCACACATTAATAATCCACTACCGAATGCTTCCAAGATTTAACTATTATGAATTGTGTGATATTCATGTATCAGTTTAATATGATGTCTTTTACTCTTTGAGGAAGATAACTAAAGGAGAATTTTTATACAAAATTTCTAGTTTTACTTCTTTGAGGATTCTCTTATCTTCCATGGTGGTTGTTCTAGTTTGCCTTCCCACCAAAAATCTAAAAGGATTCCATTTTATTTGTAGCCTCCACAATGTTTGATATTATTTGATTCTAGATGATAACCATTTTTTTTTTCTGGTGTGAGATGAAATCTCAGTTTTGGTATAATTTGCATTTCTCAAATGTCCAGTATATGAGTCCAGTTAAGGACTCATATATTTATTGGCTTTTTAAAGTTTTTTGTCTGCAAAGTTTCTATTCACACCAATTGTCCAGTATATAATTGAGCCATTCATTTGGGGAGATTTAAGCTTCTGATTTTTCAGCACATTATAGATGTAAGCTCTCAGTCTAAGAAATAGTTGATATTTCTCCCCTATTATGTAGTTGTTTTTTACTTTGTTGCTTCTTTTTCTGTGCATAAATTTTTAAAATTTATTTATTTATTTATTTATTTATTTATTTATTTATTTATTTATTTATTTATTTATTTAATATAGTGTCTCACTATGCAGCTTAGACTCCTCCTGTCTCAACCTTTTCAGTGTTGAGATTATAAGCATGCACCACCACACCTGTGCCTGGTGTTCTGGGGCCGGTGTGTCATTCAGTGCTACAGATCAAACTGTGGACGTTCCACTTGCTAAGCAGGTGCTTAGACCACCAAATTGTGTTCCCAACCTATGCAGAAATTTTAAAATTTGATCTTTTGTTGATTCTTGGTATTATTGTCTGTGTAACCAGGATTCTGTTTAGGAAGTCCTTGCCTATACCTGTGACGTCAAGAGTTTTAACTGGTTTGCCTTCCAGCAGATTGTTTCTGTTTTAACAGTTAGCTCTTTGATTGCTTTGATTTTGATTTTATACATGGTGACAAATATGAGTGTTAATTTGATTTTCAGCATGTGGATAGACATTTATCCAGCACTATCATTGAAGAAGCTATCTTTCAGATCAATATGTATTTTTGACTGTTTTCTGACTGTGCCTGGGCTGTGTCTGGGTCCTTATTCTATTCCATTGAACTATATGTCTGTTTTGTGCTGTTTGAGTCTATAGGTTTGCAACATAATTTTCAGACCAGGAATTCATTGTCTGCTACTTTCCTCTTCATTCCAAGACACCACACTGGCAAAGGGGATCTGTTCCAAACAGAAATAGTCACCTGCTAATACAGCCATGGGAGGAAAAGTTAAAATAAATATTTTTAATAAAAATAATAGGATATATTGCAAATACATTTACTACCCATAAGGAAATTTCACCAGAAGAGAATATTCACAGAAAATAAAGTAAGTTACTGTTCTGCCAATGAATTGCACACAAAGCTTTTATTGTTATCTACTGGCATCATTTATCTAGTTTGACATGGGTTTCTACAACATACGTGCTTTTTCAAATGTTTGGGAACATAGACTTCTTCAAGTTTAGATATCAATTTTTCACATACAGCATCTGATTTTAAATCAAAAGTGTAGATTTTGAAACAGACAAATCTCATGATAATTATATTCCTTTATAGCAATGAACATATGCCTTTTCTATTTTGGCCATTCTTTCTTCTAAGCACATTAAATGCATACATCAGTTACTATAATCATTTTCATTTATGTAAGAAAAACTATTACAGGAATGCAAAGTTATGCACACCAAGCCACATTATTTTCAACTATCCCATATTCCATGCGATAAGTACATATGAAATGATTTGTAATTGTTAACACACTCCAGAGGACATATTTTTCTTCTGTCTTCATAAAAGTGGTCAATAGTATGGTCAAGAACCATGACTTTACCTAATTTTCATTTTGATGAAAAGAAATGGCATTAAGCAGTGTAGATTAATGTTATTTTATAACTTTTGCATATATGTAAGTGAAAGACAATAGAATGATATGCTGAAGAATGTTGAAAATTGGGTCATGCTTAGTTATCAAAAGAGTCACTCTTTTTATATATTTGATACAGGGTTTCATCATGCAGCTCAGATTTTCTGATAATAGGCATTCTTTCTAGAGTGAGATAAGAGTATGAGTGTTGCTTACATTTCCTAAAGGAACAATGATGTTAAAATAAATCAGACCCACATGGGTAAACATCATGTTGTCTCTCTAGTGTAAGAACCTTAAAGAGTAAATAAAATCTGAAAAGTATAATAGATACTATGAATGGGAAAGCAACAGTTCCAAGAGAAGAAACAACTGGGATGAGGGAAAGAAAAAAAGAAACAAATTGCTGATTTCTGGTGTTCCAAAGAAAAGGGTAGCTAATGCTTCCAAATGTTTTCTCTCTCCTTTTTTGACAAAATCTGCATGCTTATGTGGGGTAATCTGAATGACTAATTTGAAGACAACAATATGCCATACAATAACTATTGTTGAATTCTTGTCATTTTATTTTATGAAATTCTTTATCATTTTGAATTTTTCTTTGTAATATATTTGGTACAGGGCCTCACTATACATATCGTGGTCATAGTGATCCTCCTGTGTTCTTCCCCTAAGTAATGCAGTTACAGGCATGTGCCCTCATACCTCGACTATCTCTGTTTTTTTTGACTATTTTTTGTTCTCTTTAATTTTTTTTTTTTTTTTTTTTTTTTTTTTTTTTTTTTTTTTTTTTTTTTTTTTTTTTTTTTTTTTTTTTTTTTTTTTTTTTTTTTTTTTTTTTTTTTGTGGGACCAGGGTTCGAACTCACGACCTTGCACTTGCTCAGCAGGCACTTTTGCCTCGGAGCTATCTCCCCAGCCCCATTCTCTTTAAAATGAAAGAAAAAATTAAAACGCTTATTTTAAATCCATATTCACTTCTTTGTAAAAGTTTCTCTTTCTTATACAAGTGCAATTTTCATCATCATTACCAAGGAATAAGTAATGTTTGATAAATCACAGACTGATATAATTTATATTTCATTAATATTGATACATGAATGTTATGCTTCAGAAAGTGGCAAGAATTATGGGAAAAGCATATTTGAAATGAAGAGGGTATGGTGATAGAGATGAATGACAATGGGTCTTTTACTCTAATAGATTTTTCATTTAACCAATAAGGGCATGTTTTATTACACCATATAGTACATATATGTCATACTTTCTGCATGCATGCATGGATACGTGTGCGTGTGTGTGTGTGTGTGTGTGTGTGTGTGTACCTGCTGTACTGGTGGGTACATTGTGTAAACTGAGAAGTTCAGAAGTTTAATTAAATGTCTCCCAGCAGAGAGCCAGGGTTCTCAGTTTGTATATACACTCATCCTGTGCAAGAGGAGGGCACGGACATGGTGTGAGCTCTATGCTCCCAGTTCCAGGGGAGCTTATTCATAATATAAGGCAGGGAGAGAGGTTTGATACAAGCTGTAACTGCTTCCCTTCACCTTGGTTTTTGCTGATTGTTTCTGCCATCGACTGCTGCTTCTGCCATATGCCAAACTGCCTGGGAGATACCCAAGTATTGACTGAAGCCTCCACAAGCTATGAGATAAATAAACCTTTCCTTCCTTAAATTTAGGTATCAGATATTTTGTCTCAGCAATGGAAGAAAAGTAACTGAGACACATCCCTAGAGTCTATGCACTCCTTCTGTACATATTTTAAAGAAAATACATATCTAATTAAGACTAATACAGAGGCATACACAATAGCTTTATTTCCAAAATAACATAAAGCTGGAAACATCATAAATAAATAAATACAATGGCACTTTACAATGGCTTTTGTTTGCAAACAATTTCATTCACAAACAGATGCACTTGGCAGAATTTTATTTTTGTTTGCAAACTGCACTGGATGATAAACACGGTTGTGACCATCTTTTTCACTGAAACACACATCTTTTTCAAAATTGTAGAACTAATTAAGCTTGTGAACTGAGTCACTACTTACCCTCAGATGTATTAAAAGATGAATGATATACAGTGGAAAATAGAAAACCACTAGATAAAATGGATATTAATACAGAATATTGCTATTTGCTAAGGTTAAAGTATTAGTAGAGGGGCCAGCAACATGGTTCAGTGGTCTAAGCACCTGCGTAGGAAAGCTTAGGCAACCACAGGGACAATGGTTCAATCCCTGGCACCACATGTTGCGTCAGGCCCACCACCCCAGGGCAGGCTGCCATAATATATAATATATAATATATATATATATATATATATATATATATATATATATATATACACACACACACACATATATATATATATATTATATATTATATATATAATTAGTAGAAACGTATGGATAGGTTTTGTGATTATCATTAGTGGAACAAATACTATTAATTTAGCAAACTCTAATGAAGTTAATGAGACCTACAGAAACTAAGCCAAAATAGGAGCTTCAGCCCAATATTGTTTGATTCTATTTAGAAAAGATTTTGCTTAATACAACAATCTGTGCTTTAAAAAATTTAAAACTATATTTCTATACTATATTCTTTGCTATGTTTAATGTATTTTAAATCACACATTTGTATGAGGTGACGTCTTCAAAAGAAAATTCAAGCCAGAGATCAATCACGAGATCTTATCAGAAAAATCCTTTTAAAATAGCAATCACAACTATGGTTAATGCTTTAAAGTACAACATAAACATGATAAAAGTATAGTAATCCTCTGTGAAGAAATAATAAATCCAAAGAAATAAGAAAACTTATCACTAACATGTAAAATATCTGTAAAAAGAAATTGTGGGGCTATTTATGTGTGGCAGGCTGATTGATTTGTCAACTCTGCTCCACTAAAGTAATTCCACATTTTAATATGCCAACTTGTGAATGTTAACTTACATGGAAACAGGGACTTCGAGAATATGAATAAAATTGTGAATGGTAATAAATGGCAATACTACCTAAATGGTAATATGATAGCTTGCACTTGCAATGCCTGCCAACAGTCTTGTGTTCTAAGGTAAGGTGTAGGGATGGTCGGAGCTGTGGGTCACTGAGGCTGTGACGTGGATGGGAGTGTTCCCGTCCCTGCTCTTTCCACCTCTGCCTCCCGCTAGCTGTGACTTGAGTAGCTTTCTTCCAACATGGAGTTTCTACATTGGAGCTAGCTTGTCATGAAATGAATTCCCTAGGACTGTGACCCAAATCAAACCATTCCTCCTTGACAATGGAGATGGCGCACTTTGTCCCAGTTATGAGAAATCTGAAACTTAAAGTTGGCAAACTGTCATATATAGTTGAAACATCCTCTGTGAGTCACACGCAGACACTCTAGTAGTAGCCATAGAATATATTATCACTTAAAGTAGGAATTACTACATTGTTTGTGGGGTCTAGACGAAAATGAAAGCACAAGTATTTGTGTTGAAAATTATTAAAAATTTCAAGATTCTAACAGTATGAGACTGAATGAAATGCAAGAGTTTTCAGGTCACAGTTACATTGTATGAATCAGTCAATGTCCATGAACTTGGCACCGACCAAAACAGTTTTCTATCTCACACCTTCAACAGACTCATGCTTACAACATTTTTCCAAGACCTTCAAGAAAGAGATCAACAGTTTAACTTGCTTTTCATCCACAATTTTGATTTCAGTAATCATGAGTAGTGGAAGATGGAGAGAATTGTAAGGAGTGGACAAAAATCAGGCTTATGGCATTTCTCTAGATTGAACAGTCCTTTATTGTACAACATGTGTGATTTCACCCAAGTGCAATTTCCTTGATTTTGCGACTTCATCCACCTGAAAAGCTTTTATTTTTTTCTAACAAGACCACAACCCGAAGAAAAATAAAAGCACTGCTCAAACTGAAATTAAATGTTATACCATTCTTTTGCTCTAAGTTCCTTAAAATTGTGATTTCCCAAATTAAAGGCAATAAGTGATTCAAACAAAAATGCTGGCATAAAGTTTGAAACTTTGGAGATAGTAAAAACATTAACAGTTGAGGTGATTCATGCTAAGGAGATAGAAAGTAGAATAACAGAGAATATTTCCATTGCCCAATTGTAAAATAAATTGTATCTTTTGATCACAGTGAGGGAGATATTAGGTAAAGCGAATAAAATACATGAGTATGTACTTTAAGTCTTGAATGTTCAAGGAAAGCACAGAACTTAAACATACTTTGATTCTTTTTATACTACTGTACTTTTAATTTGTAATATTCAAGCAAATTTTGAAGCTACACTGGCTGTATTGGTGAACTGAGAACTCATAAATTTATTGATGTTTTTAAGAACCAGGGTTGATACTGAAAAAGAGGTTAAATACAAAATGGGTTGAGGGTGTACAAAAAACGACATAGACACTGTGAATGCAACTATGCTTATTTGTGTAACTTCACTATTTTTCATATTAATTAGCATTACTGATCATTTTTATATATGCTAAAGCCTTCTGTAGTATCTGCATGAATGGGCATGCATAATGTAGGCATAAAGTTTAAGGAAATAAAGTTTTATATTTATCCTCACTGTTACATGTGCACATATTATATGACTATATGCTTAAGTGTATATATATATATATATATATATATATATATATATATATATATGATATGCATTTCTTAATTCTTTTGCTCAAAGACTCAAAAGGCAAGGAAAACTTAATAGTAAAGAACCCAGATAATGCCTAAATGTTAGTCTCTGACAATATTGCCCACCAAGAAGAAAAAGTTTTAGACAAATTGTCCATTCCAGGACTCAACAGGCTAGGCATAAAGTGAGTCTTGAATATTGTGGATATTGACAGAATCTGTGTAGCGGCACCAAGCAGCACTGGCCACTGGCACCCAACTACTCTGAGTGATTGCAAGCGGGAGGTATGCCTTGGAATCAGCATCCGTGAAGTGTACTATACATGCGAAGTGTACTCTGGGTTTCAGGGATAAACCTAGGGTGAGTTACTGTCTGCTAAAGTGAAAGACTGAAATTACATCATGAGTATTTCAACAAACACATAAAAGTGGAAAAAGTAAATCTGACATCATGTTATTAAAACCTAGCAAAGTCTCAATTTGAATCAGAAAATTGCAAACTGACAAAAATCAAGAGTTAACTATTGCCATTATGCAACACTGATATTAAAGCAGCCATGTTAACAACATAAATCATGCTGAAGTACTCAAAAAATAGAAAATTTTATTAAAGAAAAATCATCTATATATCACCATCAAATAGAAATTACAGAAATGAAAAATGCAGTTTGAACAAACATCATTAGTTAAGCTCAGAAGTGGAATGGAGAAAATAGTGACAAAAATAGTAAGTTTTAGGAGGTATCAATATAAGTTACCCAGTTACAACAGAGATAAAGGAGATAAAGTAAATGTATCCTTTAAGATTTAGTGTCTAATGACAATTTAATAGCATTTGTATCAGTGCATTTCCAAAAAGAAAGAAGAGTATTTAAATGAATAAAGACTGAAAACTTGCCAAAAATTAGTGAAAGACACAAAAAGATTCTTCTGATACTTCCTTACATTATGTTTGCCAAGTAGCTTGTTAAGATTTTACATCTGTTCTTATCCATTTATGGCTCCTGTCTAGATGGCCTCAGAAATTTTAAGTGGTAATAGGTGGGCCTTTTCAGAGTGTGGGCCTGCATATACTGAGATTGAGGGTAGGTGCTTACAACATTAGTCCAGCACTTGGTTTAGCATAGTTCTGAATGTGTAATAGGAAGGCTTATGCAGGGTATAAGAGCTATGCACAATGAAGGCATGAAGTCTGCTCAGACTATGAAGGACAGAGAGGACAGCTATGGCTGCTGGTAGCACACTGCTGCCTGCTGTTTTCTACCTGCCATAAAGTTTCTCCTCTGTGATGCCCCCTGCCATGATGACTTGTTGTGGGTCTAGTCAACCAAGACCTGACCAGGCAAACAAAACACAAGCCACACCAACTCGTTCCTCTTTTAATTTTTGAGAAAAGGATCAAAAACATAGTCTGGAAAACAGATTCCCTTTTTATCTAAAAGTGGTTATCCACATACAGAAGAATGACTCTAGACTAGGATCTCCTAATTTGTGATGACAGACTGAGTAGAACCCTAACAAAATAAGAAAGAGGAAGATAAATATGTCTGCCTTCTCCACTTCTATTTAGCTTTATACTGGAATTCTAATCATTTCCAGTGTTAGAAGGAAAAAGTAAAAACGTAAATAAATAAATTCAAGTGATGTGCTCTTTTATATAGGAATCCGTAAGTCCTCATAAGTACCCTATAACTTAAGCTACTAGGTAGATTCAGAGTGCTTACAGCATACAAGATCCACATGCAAAAATCTGGAGTTTTGTACATCAGTAATAATGTCAAACTTTAGGGAAGATGTTACTCACTGCTAATACTAATGTAAAATGTTGAGGCCAGTTTAGAAAACAGTTTGAGGAATCTTCAGAATGTTATTGGATAAAGTGGACACACAAAACTCAAGGTGCTTGCATTCCTAGAGCACATGCCAATTGTGGAAAACTGAAAATTTTAGATAGGGTCAGAAAAATCCCTACAAATTTACTTTTATACATTAACCCTGAATATGCCATGTCTTCCCTATTTATACATTTTAATTTAATAAAGTACTGTTTTAACAGTCTTCTAAGATGCAAAACATTATGGCAGCATCTTATGCATCTTAGCTTCTAGGAACAACAAAACAGACCACAAGATGCCACACATGGTACAGCAACCTATTATGATGCAGGCATGCTGGCCTATCTGCTGCAGATGGATTACAGAGCAGCAGCCAATCAGCAGCAAGGAGATCTGAAAAACACTCACTGAATGGCTACTTGGAAATATCCTGCCATAAAAACAAAGAAAAAAAAAAAAAAAACAATTACAGAATATTTGCACTTTCTGAGAAATTGTGGGGCTTTCCACAAAGTTATTAGTTAGGTTTTAAAAAAAGTGACTGAGGTTCCTAAGGCTCAACTGAGAATTCATAGGGTGATACTGCATTGAGTTATAACTAGCTATATTCCAAATAAATGAAAATATATACCCACACAAAAACTTACACAAAATATTCACTAGTTTTTATAATAGTAAAACTTGAAAAACTACAAGTATTCAACAGGTCAAAATATGGCACATATAGCTTCATATTTGAGTTTATTAATAATTCATTAGTATGAAATGTCCTGGAAAAATGAATCCATACAGAAAAAATCTAGGTAGTGAATTTAAAGAACTGGAAGGAAGGGAAAATCATGCTTTTTTTTGTGAAGTGACAATATTATTTTACATTTACATAGTAGGCAGAATATTTTGTTAAAATATTAAAATTTATATTTTACACTTTTCAAGACTAAACTTCATGTTATGTGAATCATATCTCAGTAAATATGACATAAAGAAAATGCTCCCATTAATCATCATTCATTCCTTTCTAAAATGTATTCTAAATCTTCGTGAAAAAGAACCTCCAGCTGGGCAGAGTATCTTCTTGGTTTGTTTGTTTATTTATCTATTTATGTATTTATCTATTTATCTATCTATCTATCTATTTATTTATTTATTTATTTATTTATTTATGGTATCCATGATTGAACTGGCACCTTCAGATTGGGTCACATCCTCAGCCATCATTATTCTTCCATCTTAGTTTGAAGCATTGTTCACCGCACTCTCTAAGCTGGCCGCGGTGAGCTCCCTGTTGCAGTGCTCCTGCTTTAACCTCCATGGAACCCAGGCCTGATCCATCACTCTTGGCTTTTTCTATTTGCACAACTACAGCTTGGCTTTTATCTCTGGGCTTAATTTCTCATTTAAATTTATTGTTTCTTTATTTATCAAGAAGTGTTTGGCCAGGTGTTTGCCTTTTAACATCTGTTCCTATGCAGAAGCTCTATAATGCGACAGCTTCCCTCTTGTATGGCCTGCTATTCTATTGATGCTCACATTCACACAAGCCCCTCCCACATTATTCTAGGCTTCATCTCTGTAACAGAGGGAAGACAATTGAAATAATGGTTCATGAGTTTAAGATTAAATCATGGAAAACATTGTGGCCTCCATCCAGTACCCTGTGAGTCTCATAGATCACTCATTCTGGAGGAAAACAATCAAATCTCATGAGGAGAAGCATGAGAAGAGAGACTGGCAGTTCAGGAACTGCCGTCTACTGCCAACAGCAAGTGAATTATTTTAGAAGCAAGCTTTCAGCCATTTCTAAGTTTCATGTTAGTAGCCCTACCAAAATCTTAACTGCAAACTCATGAGAGACCTTCTGACAGAGATTTATTTTTGTCCCATAAAAAATATTAAATGTTTGCAATTCTTTACTTTTGTTTTTCATGTTCAATATGGCTAAGATGTTGAGGATATTTGTCACCTAGCAATAGATCACTACACAATAAAGAATATATTTCCTTGATCTTATGCATGTGCTCTTCATTTATCTCTGTTTTACAAATGTTTTCATGAATGTGAATATGGTAGTGAAACTTCTCATAATTATGTAATAATAATAGTAATAATAATAAGGGGTTTGGGGTTAGCTCAGTGGTTTAAGAGCCTGTGTGGGTAATCCCATTCCACATGGAAAGAAACAGAAGAAGAGGAAGAGGAAGAGGAAGAGGAAAAAGTCGGGCGTGGTGGCTCATGCCTGTAATCCTAGCACTTGGGAGGCTGAGGCAGGAGGATCAATGTGAGTTCGAGAGACCAGCCTGGGCTACAAAAGTGAGCTTAAGGCCGGCCTCAACTGCATAGTGAGACTGTGTCTCAAAAAGACAAAAAAAAAAGAGGAAGAGGAAGAGGAAGAAGGAGAAGGAGAAGGAGAAGGAGAAGGAGAAGGAGAAGGAGAAGGAGAAGGAGAAGGAGAAGAAGAAGAAGAAGAAGAAGAAGAAGAAGAAGAAGAAGAAGAAGAAGAAGAAGAAGAAGAAGAAGAAGAAGAAGAAGAAGAAGAAGAAGAAGTGGAAGAAGAGGAGGAGGAGGAGAAGGAAGTGGAACAAGAAACAATGATTTTCTCATCTTTTATATTCCAAAGGAAGATAGCATGACATTAATTTCCTAATACGATATGTATTTTCTGATACGCTAATATGCCATTTTTGTATGTATGCAGATCGTCTGTCTTTAATTTTAACGTAATGTTCCTTTTAAAATTGATTCCTACTTAGAGTGCATGACTTTTGAATAGGCATATATGCATATGTCCTAGGAGATCTGGGAAGAATTATTCTTCCAGGCCATAGAGTTAAAAATCAGGCACTATTTAGGTGAATCACTGCATGCTGAAGTAGAGGAAAAGAAGGGGAAATGGTGAATGCTGCAGTTAAAGTGAAGACTTTAAATTGTTCATTAACAACACATCTTAATTATATCACTACCAAAAATATCCTAGATTACCTAAGAGGGAAATAAGAGCTAGTTAAGCATTTAATGCAGAAGATAAAAATGAGTTTGTCCTACAAAATTAGTGGGATGGTAATGGAGATAGGAAGCTATAGTTGCTACTTTAATTAGCTTTTCAAATACTCAAATGACACAGATCTATTAAGGCAGCTTTCACAAAGGTCCAACATCATGTAACCTGGCTTTGTAAACTTAATGATTAAGCTAAATCCAAGTTGTATTCTTCTTGTGGTTTCCTTTTTCATAGCTTAACTCAATCAATATATCCATCATTAAATTGTACTTTTTCTTTATAATGCAAATATCTATAATACATTTAATGAACTAGAGGTTTGATTTTTAAAATTATATATATATGTATATATATATATATATATATATATGTATATATATAGATATATATATATATATATATATATATATATATTGATTTTGTTCAAGTAAAACTACCAGTAGTGGAGTTTACAAAATTGTAAATTTAAATTTAATCTTAACAGTTTTTCTTACAGAGAAAAATGATGTAATTGAGTTTCCTTTCCTTTATTTCATTTTTTCAACTTATTTAACTGGTTTAAACTATAGATACACTCTGCTCTCCATCCCATTTTATCTAGGTATTTCTTTTTTTTTTTTTTTGTCTTTTTGAGACAGGGTCTCACTATGCAGTTCAGGCTGGCCTTGAGCTCACTTTTGTATCCCAGGCTGATCTCGAACTCACACCGATCCTCCTGCCTCAGCCTCCCAAGTGCTGGGATTACAGGAATGTGCCCCCATGCCCGGCTATCTTGGTATTTCTCATCTAAGTAAATTATAGTTGTTTTTTTTTTTAATGTCACCTTGCCCTTCATCTTATATTCATATTCATTTATTCTCTACAAGAGATCTGTTTTTAAATAAATCATCTGCTATTGTGACATCCACAAAATCCACATTCTTCATTGCCTTCCTTTACAAAGCAGGATTTAGAGTAGTATCCTTCTGCTTAATTCTTAGAGCAGGATTTGATCCATAGTAATCATTTGATAAGTGTAAAAATCTTATATGTACCACTAGCTTTGTTTCCAAATCCTTTAAAATTGTCATTTGGTCTTCAGAATAAAGACCAAGGTATTTAACATAATATATAAAACTTTATTATTCAGGCTACTGTGTGTATTTCTGATAAAAAAAAAAAAATCATAGGTCTGTTAAACCATCCCTCTTTTTGTAGAAATTCTACATTCTTGAATGACAGCGTATTCCCTCTATATCTGAGTTAGCATACCTGATTTTTATTGGAAGTCCTCATTTTCTGTCTGCTTTAGATTTCATATTCCGTGTTCCCCTAATAAATAGTGCACGGTTTGCTTTTTGTTCTCTCTCAATATTTCCCAAGTGTCCAGCAGTACATGTTCCCGTCTTGTTGCATGCATTAGGAGGCTAAACTTCATTGTATTACTTCTGCTTGGGTTCATGAATTTGAAACACTATGGGATACGAGTAGGGGAAAGGGTGAAGTTGGTATAAATTTCTTCTCTTTTTCCACCTGCTCAGCCACCAGGAGCTAAACATAGCCAATAAATATTTCTCTATAGTCAGCCTCTAGTAACTGTTTATTTGCATTTTCATGCCTCAGGATAAAGGTTTTAGCCGGGTCTACTTCTTCTCAAACCCTCTCTCATCCTTGTAAATGATTCCTTTCTCAAGCTTTTTCTACACTTCTGCTTTGAGACTTGCACATTTCCTGCTAAAACTTGCACAGCCTGTAGCTCTTTGCGTTACTTAGAGGAGTTGGTGATAGTGTGAGAACAACCCCTAAAAAATTCAGGAACTGTTACAAAGCCTAAATAGTTTTCTTCTCACGGGGACTGCACTACCACAGTGGAGGAGAGCTGATCTCTATGCTTCTGTGTTATGCAAGCATGGAAAAGAAAAGGTGCAAACCAAACATGAACTGAGAAACCTCTCCATTTCTCTCCATACTGTGTCAGCATGGGAAAATCATGTCAGTCAAGCCATATCCTGGCAGAAAGTCCTTTCTAGGAAGGAAAGAAATGAATGAGAAAAAAATAGGAAATACTGATTGCAGTGTGACGACTTCCACAGTCCACAAGCAGTACTTGCAGAATTTCCATGTGAAGTAGGCAGACAATGCAGGGAAGAGCCGTGCTCTCTTTACACCCCCATGATGAAGCAACTACTTAGAAAATTATGTGGCTTCATGATTTTACCAAGTAGTTTTGTAGTATAATTTCAAATGAGAGATTATATGGCACTGTATTTACATAATTGGACAGGTGAGTAATTTAAATATATACAACAATGCCTTGCTTCATGAATAATTTGGCTGGCTAATGAAGGCCTTCAGCAAATTTTTTCTTCCCAAATTCCACATTGAGTGAGGAATGTGACCATAGCCATCTTCCCTGCAGGAATACAAACACAGCCATCTTTCCAAAAAAGTGGTAAAATTAAGCTCCTGAACCAAGATATTCTGTATATTCTCCATTTTCCTTACAATATTCATTTCTGTGAACCACTATTATGGCAACTATGTGAAGCGAACATTTTCTGATAAAATGTTTTAAGATTCACCACTGGTTTTCCTTCTTGAATATGCTTTGTATTTTAGCATCTATACGGTGTTCAGGGTCTCACTAAAATTGGTTGTGCTCATAGCGATCTGCCTGTTTACAGCCTTACCTGGAGTGTTCTGACACTCTCTACCATGTTGTTGAGGGTAGCCAACACTCCCTGCACTTTCCAAATTCTCCTTCTTAGACAACCATTGCTTTTTGCACTCTCTTGATCCTTGCTCTTCACAGGGATCTACAACCCCACTCACCAATGGCGCTCTGACCCAGGGCCCTACAGAAAGACCCCACAGCCTGTGCATGAGCAGCTGGTCTGGCCTCGTACTGGAGTAGTCCCTCTTTGGTTTGTTCTGAAATTAACTTGCCTCTACTCTGTTGCTACTTCAGCTACTCCTTTCTCCTTTTCCTAAATATTTTCATGCCAGTTCGGTGGTTTACATCAGTGGGATCTTTTCTATTGATGCGTCATTGTTCTCTCCCTAAAGAGGATTACGTTTTTAGCCAGATTTTCATCAGTTTGATTTTGATGCGGTTGAACAAGGACCTCTTTCAGTTTATATTAGTTTAATTTTGTTGAACTTCTTGGATTTAAATATTAATTTTTCATTAAATTTGACAAGATTTCAGCCATTATTTTCTAAATATTCTTCCCAATTATCTCATTTTGGGGAGGATTTTGCTTACACATTTAGCAATTTTCCACCAACCTAAGCCCTGCTCAGTAAAAAAAATATCATTTTTTCTTCTCATATTGTACAAGGCAATCTCAATTTATCTGCATTTGGATTTATTATGCTGTTCAATAGTTATGTCATTACTATTTTGGAATATCTCTAGAATATATTTTCTTTCATAAATAACACTATATAACTTGAAAGTTTCTATCTCTTTTTGTTCTTTTTGAAATTTTACTTTACTGATAATCTCAAATTCACATAACATCATTTTCATATTGTATATTAATTTTTAAACATTTTGCCACATGTAGTATTTATTTAATGGAGATTTTATCTATGTCTTCATCTAGCAAGCTTATATCTAAGATTCCTTGCAATAATTTCTACCGTTTTTCTCCTATATATCATGAAGTCTCCTTCCACTCTTAGACATTTTTCAATTTTTTTTTAAAAATTCAAGTTATGTTATATAACGCAATGATCACACAAACCAGTAACTCTTCTATAAAACCTTTCTTTTTTTACTTCTTTGCTGTGTTTAATGTTTGTTGAATAGCATTCCTGAATTAATTATGAATTAGCTGAACTATTTGTCATGTGAGGTACTAAATATCAGTGGTCGTCTGTTCATTGTGATAGTTTTAATTTTTTAAAAAATATCATACAATAATTCTCTTAACCTTTGCCAACAGGTTGATTGATTCTTTAAGCACAGCCTCCGTGTGCTGGTGGCCAGGTTGCAAGTCTGCAGCAGATTTCAAATTCTCGTTTTCTGGAGCTTCATATCTAGCCAGAGATTTGAGGTTTGAGCCTTTGGGCTTATCTTAGGTGCACACATAGATATGAATGTTTTTTCCCTCTCTAGGTTCCCATGAGTATGTTGCAGCTTCACAACCAGTCTCAATATGAATCTCTCTCTCTCTCTCTCTCTCTTTTCTTTTTTTATCTCTTTGAGACAGGATCTGGCTATGCAGTTCAGGCTGGCCTTGAGCTCACTTTTGTAGCCACGCTGGTCTCAAACTCGCACCGATCCTCCTGCTTCAGCCTCCCAAGTGCTAGGATTACAGGCGTATGCCACCACACCCAGATTTGAATTTGTTTCTATATCTCTGTCTCTATTTCTCTCATCGCCAGCACCTTGTTAGCCCTGTTTGTATGTCTGCCTGAGACGGCTTCCATGTTAAAACATTGCCACTAATCATTTCTG
>PVJA010026182.1:0-30475 GCA_004027025.1 Myocastor coypus | reverse complement strand
GCCTGGGCTACAAAAGTGAGCTCAGGACCAGCCTCAACTGCATAGCGAGACCCTGTCTCAAAAAGACAAAAAAAAAAAAAAAGAATGACTACGTTAGGTGAATGGGAGACGATGGCCGGGCCCAGGTTCCAGCTTCTGTTCTCCTCTCAGACTTCCAAGGCTTGATCTACTCCGGTGGTTCTCAACCCTTCTAATGCCGTGACCCCGCAATACAGTGCCTCATCTTGTGGTGACCCCAAACCAAAAAATAATTTTGGTGGCTACTTCAAAACTGTAATTTTGCTACAGTTATGATTCGGAATATAAATGCCTGATATGCATTATGTATTCTCATTGCTACAAATCAAACATAATTTAAATATAGTGATTAATTGCAAAAATAATATTTAATTATATGTTGAGAAATATTTATTACTAATTCCAATAAATAACATTTCACTATGGCATAGCATGTTTTTTTTTTTTTTTTTTTGTCTTTTTGAGACAGGGTCTCGTATGCAGTTCAGGCTGGCCTTGAGCTCACTTGTAGCCCAGGCTGGTCTCAAACTCGTACCGATCCTCCTGCCTCAGCCTCCCGAGTTCTGGGGTTACAGGTGTGCGCCACCACGCCTGGCATAGCATGGGTTTAAGTATGTATTTTCCGATGGCTTTAGGCGACCCCTGTATTTTGGTTGTTCGACCCCCGCTGGAGTCGCGACCCACAGGTTGAGAACCGCTGATCTACTAACCCAGAGGACTTAGACACAGGAGAAGGAGGTGTAAATGCTTGCTGATTCAGCACAGATATTCCCTGCAGCAGGCATTGCTTAAGCCCTGCCTTGCTTCGAATGATCATCTATTGGAAGTGCAGACTACCCAGGTCCTAACAGAGCTTGGCAGTAGCTGGATTCTTCCCAAGGTATCATACTGTCAGCTGGCAACTGGCTCAGTAGTGCTTCAAGGGATCAGTTCTCAGGCTACCCTTCCTCATTGCAATGGGCCAGCCCATGAGCAGCAGGATTAAGCTCCTCTGAGGTGCTGAGGGAGACTCCATCGTGGGCCTTCCTTCTAGAATCTGGTGATTTTCCGAGTCCCTTGGCAGCTCTACGCTTGTAAAGGCATCGCTGTGATTTCCGTTTCCATCTTCTCCTCATCTTTCTTTCTACCTTGTAGTAATGAATGCACTGTGTCAACCTGAGAAATCTAGAAGCTTAAGTGACTCAGTGGTTCCACATGCTGGGATATAGAAAGCATGCCCTAGGTTCAGGCTGTTGTAATAGGTGACTCAGTGTGTCAGCTTGGGAAGTTCAGAAGTTTAACTAAGTGAATTAGGAGGGAGTAAGGGTCCCAATTTTGCAAATATCTTGAGACTATGCAAGAGGAGAGCAGAGACCTGTGTGAGTGCTATGCCTGCCTGAGAGTAGGTAAGCAGCATGCGATATAAGGCAGGAAAAGAGGCCTCTGCCTCCCCTTTTTCTCTTACCGCTTTTGCTGTCCTCTGTTTCCTTGAAGAGCTGTCCCTGTGCCATGCCACTCTGCTTTGAAGCCAGGTGGTTATGAACTGAAAGATCCACAAATTGTGACCTGAATAAACCTTTCCTGCCGTAACTTGGGACAAGGAGCATTTTGTCTCAGCAACAAGGAAGGGATTAACGCATCCCTCTACATGTCACAGATATCCTTTACTTTTATCCTGTCACATGACTTAAGACCCAGCTTAACACTAGGATAATTTTATCTCAAGATCATTATGCACATCTGCAAAGACTTTAGTTCCAAACAAAATCACATTTGTAAGCACTGACAAGTGAGACTTGGATAAATCTTCTGGGAGAACTAACTGAATCCATAGCAGACAACAACCTTAAAAGGTAACTGAAAAACTATCAGCAAGAAAGATCCAGTCCCGTTGCTATATCCAAACATTGCTAAGAGTGACTATTACACTTCCCTAGGAGATTTCAGTCCAGGAAAGGAACAGAGAAATGAAACTGCCCAGGTAAATCCCCGCACCCCATTCACCTAATGGCTAATGCCATGAGCTTGTATAGTTCATCTATGATGATTAATTTTATATGCCAACTTGACAGGACTAAATAATGCCCATTATTCTTAGATGCGTCTATGAAAGTTTTTTGAGGATGGATTGGCAACTGAAGCAGTAGATGAAATAAAGAAGGTCTGCCTTCGTAGAGCTTGTGGGTATCTTCCTGAGGAGCCAGATAGGACAGAAAGTGGAAAAAATGTGAATATGCTCGCTCTTCTTGCACAAAGATATCCACTTGCTCTGCCCTGGGAGATCAATGTTTATGGTTCTCAGACTTTCAACCCCCGGTACTTACATTCGTCATCTACTTTTATTTTCAGGGCTCTGATCTTGGACCGGATGCTATCCTGGGCTTTCCTGGGTCTCTAGCTTGCAGAAAGCATATCCTGGTACTTCTCAGACTTCCCAATGACACAAGCTAATCTTCACAGTAAATATCTTCTTACAGGTGCATGTCCTTCCTATTGATTCTGCTTCTCAGAACTCCAACTAATATATCACCTAAATTCTCGGACTTTCTATGATGCATGTAGGAGGAAAATAGTATCTATTTTCTCTGTAGGGATGTCTGAGATTATGAAGTGAAAGAAATTATTGTGAAATCCCATAGTCTTACTGAGTACATTCAATTCCAATTCTCAGCCTTCATCATTAGCTTGTTCTTATTCCAAAGAGATGTTCTCAACCACATAGTGGTTGGGCCAGCACTGGGAATCGGACGCATACAGCTCAGTCTGTCAGGAGGTCAATGCGAGTGAGTGACCCCTTGTGAGCTGGCAGCTACTATGATCCAAGAGTGACTCTTTCTTTCTGGAAGTCTGACACCTTGCCGGTGACTCATTATTCATTCGTTCACCGTTTGGCTTTGAGTGCGTTTTTTTTTTTTTATTTGATCGTGCTACATCGCCACCTGTTTACGTTGCCAGTCACTACTTCTCTCCACCCTCTCTAGTGAGGAGAGGGTATGATTGCCTCTAGACTTGACAATGGGGGCAAAACAGGACAACGAGAGTGGACAGACAGCCAGGGGCGAGAGGTATGGGATGATTTCTTTCAGTTTCTTCAGCAAATTCACCTTCTGTGGCTTTATTTATTAACACACACACACACACACACACACACACACACACACACACAAGGCAAAGCACCCAAGAGTAGAAAACATCTTTAAGGATATATTAGAGCAGATATTTGCACCAAAATAATTTTTTTTTTAAAAAAATAGTCCTAGATATAAATGTACATGTGATTTTTCTAGACTCTGGATGACATCTGAAAATCTTTGATCAACAACAGATATCACAGACTTAAGGGCCAGATGAGCCCTTTGATTTCAAAGTAGGCTTCACCAGTTACAAACCCATGGTCCTGGCTCATTTGCTTATTGTCTTTCAGTATGGTTCCTTCATCAATGATAAATTCCTAGAAGTCCTTTGTGCAACTAGGCCCTGAAATGTTGGCCATCAATAAATGCTTGTTGTTTGAACTATAAAGTGGATATTGAATGAGATAATGTGTATAAAACACTCGGCACCATACACAACATAAAAAAAGTGGGGAAAATACAGTGAGTGCTGTTTTATGAGTGGTTGTTTCTGGTAGGCTTGTGCTGCTCCACCAGGATGCCTTACACTGAGTCATCCACAAACTGAGTGAATGTACTGCTCGTGTTTATGGGAGCAGTGAGATACGAGATTAAGACAGACAAGCTTACTCGCCAAGGTGGAGGATTCGTTTGTTGCTGCACCTTCTGGGATGGATGAACACTGTGTCCTCACACGGTAGAAAAGACCGAAGGGGCAAAGGACTTAGCAGTAAGTTTCAAAAGGAAGGCTGGGGGTTCCCAGACCTTGAAATCACTGCAGCACTGCTTCACCCCAAGCGGGTCTCTGGGTCTTTCCCTCTGTTTCCTTTTCTCTTCTCTGTTTAAAGAATGTTGCAGGGTGATTCAGAGTTTAGCTTCCAAAATTAGGCCATTTAGATTTAAATCCTGGCTAAGCCAGCTGTGTGATCTTGGGCTGGATATTTAACTTCCACTGCCTTTGTTTCCTCAAATGCATAATGATAATAATAACATGTATTTCCTACAATTGTGAGGCTTAAATGAACTTAAGCAAATAGTGCACTTAAAACAATGCTTGCCAGGTCCTAAGGATGCAAAAAAATTAAATCATACTTATGAACTATTAGGAGAGCTTGCCTAGCTTGGTTCTAGGAAAGTCCAGTCAAGAGAATGATTCCTCCAAAGACACTTTCCTTAGCTGAGCACTTTAATTATTGTATTTAAGAAAGTCTGTGTTGCATAATTGAAGGGAGATGAAGTCCTTTTAACTCCAAAGTTGTAAATCGTGTAATGTCTCAATGTATTTCCATCCAGCTCTTCTCATTTTGCAGGTGATAAAGATGAGGTCCTGACAGGCTAGAATTTGTTCATGCTCCCTGCTTGGTTTGTAGTGATTCTCAAAAACAGATCTATTAACCCATATTAAAGCACTCTTTTCCCCCTTTAGCATAGTTTTAAACAGACATTTAGAAGATACAAAAAGATCTGTAGAATATGACTGGTAAGATATTTTGAAATGCAAAGCATGCTCTTCTGCTCCCGGTTTACCAACATTGGTTGTTGGAGGAGAAAAACAACCTTCTTCTGACATTCACCTCATCAAATGAGAGGTAAGAAAGAGCCCGATGACCCAAGATGACCTGGGGTTTTCGTTCTTTGTCTGGTCCACGTTCAGAAGGAAATGGGACAAGGCTCAGGGCATTCAATATTGTAAAAAGAAAATAGGTGATGGTATAGGATGTGTCTTGGACCAAACAGGGCCTTCGTTGCTGCTACTCGCTTTCCTTTCATCTTCATCTAGCTGCTTCCTTTCACAGAGCTTCGATTTCCTCATGTGTCAAAAAAAAAAAAAAAAAAAAAAAAAAAAAAAAAAAAAAAAAAAAAAAAAAAAAAAAAAAAAAAAAAAAAAAAAAAAAAAAAAAAAAAAAAAAAAAAAAAAAAAAAAAAAAAAAAAAAAGCTTGGAATGAGCTGGATTTGAGGAGCCTTGCTATGAATAATGTTAAGTAGGTAGGCTTTGGCACAAGTGTTTCATACCCTCGTGCTCCTGCCTGGAGGTTCCATGTTGTCAAAATTCTTTTCATACAATGCAGCTCCTTAAGTGACACTTGAATAACTGTTAGACATGACTGCAATGCAAGAATATGCATTAAATTAGCGTGAAAACCAGACACCTCACAATTTCCAGATGTCAGAATCTTGTAATGTTGTCATTTTTCTTTGCTCCGTTCAGATGTTCAGAGAAATGGGAGGCAAACGGCAGCAGGAACCGTCTCCCCACAGTACATTCTTTTCAATGTGCTTCTAGCAACTTCTTAGAGAGTTGCACCCTCTTGGAGGGCCCGCCAAAGCGGAACTGCCTTGAGAACATCCGAGCACAATAGTTGTGCCTCCCTGGTGCACTGACTGAAATAGTAGCTCTTATGCGACTCTGAATACTTGAAAACACAGGCAGCCCGGCGGTAGGTAGCATTTACTCAAATTAAAGAAATTAAACTCTGAACTGTTCAAGTTCCAAGCAATCAGTGCCAGTTGGTACACACTCAATTCCAACCATAGGCATCTGAAGAGAAGAAGTGATTTGGCAGCAGGAGTTTAAGCCCCAATCAACATAAAATATACATAAGTGCCAACACTGAATATTTATCAGAAAGTTGTCTTTTGCCTACTTTATATCAACTGAAATACCTAAGGCTTGTTTTCCTTTTTCTCAAGGAGTAGAAAGAAATGCAGAGAATTTAAATCTCTCTCTCTCTCTCTCTCTCTCTCTCTCTCTCTCTCTCTCTCTAATGGCATGAGGAAGTTATAAAGGCAGGATGTAAAAGACTATAAATTATCCTACCTTCAAAATCATTGCCACTTTGATCTTTTTATGAAAGTGTATATCAAGTTCTTTGTCATGGACGCTTGGAAGGAAATGTGTCTTTCTTGTAAAAGTTAATTCATGGGGCAAGGTTGAGATACAGAACTCCAGGGAGCCGTGAGTCACGTCGCACTTCACGTGTGTCCATCCGATCAAAGGACGGTGATAACATCCAGAAATACACACTGTGCCGGGCTTGATGAAGTCCGAGTGTGAAGGTGGATGAAAGCAAATGGGAATCAGCACAGAGCATGGGAGGGTGTAGACATGGCATATTCTCACTTTGTATATAACAGAGACGAGGATACTGGGGCCCATGGCGGCTAAGCAGCTTACTTTTCCAAGTTGGTCTGCCCTCTCTGACAAATCACCACCCAAGTTTAAAGTTTCCACAGCACAGCAAAGTATCTCTTGGTCACTCCCATCATCATCATCGTCATTATTTATTGTTTCGAACGCCTGGCAGGTAGAATTCCATGTGGCTATGGGGGCAAGCTTCTTCTATCTAATGGCTCTAGTGTCTTCTGTATCCACAGAGATCTGCCAAGAATCCTCTACTCATGCCCACAGGGAGGAGAAATAAAGCACAGAAAAAAATCTGGGAATTCTGGGCAGGTCCCGGCTGAGTCAGATGTATGACTTTATCCCACAGCTGGGGAATCCTGCGAACATAATTTCTCTGTGTGCCGAAGAGGAAAAGGAAATGAGATTGTGAACACAATGCATTGTTTTTGCTACTTGTTGGCAGAGTTACGACAAGGAGCGACAGGATTCATTTTCCGTATTCTACATCCCATGCTTTTCCACCATGTCGATCTGTAGGATTTACCCTCTCAATAACTTTTGACCTAAGCACTTGGCAGAAAGTACACAGTGATGATTGAGGCTAAAAAAGAAAAATGATTGAAATGTAATCTAGACATTTCTTTTTGTTAAATTTGTCCAGCACAGTGTCTACAGGGTCTCCTTGTGCAGATTGGACTCTGGTGATCCTCTTATATTCAGTTTCCCAAGTGCGAGGATTATAAGTGTGCACCACCACTCCCAGTCTCAATCACCATCTCAGTGCACCCCAGGGGTGTGGCTGGCATGGTACACCAGGGGCTGAACCTTGGCTCCTTCAGTCTACTTCACTATCTGGCTGACCCTAGATATTCTTGAAGCATCTTTGTTGTTGTTGTTTGTGTTTGTGTTGTTTGTGTATATAGACAGATTTGAATATTTATTTGATAGACATATCTTTGATGTTGACCTCAGGCATAGCCTAAATGTCTCTCGTTGATGTTTGTTCTGCTTACACTTAAGATGCAAAAACGTTATCTCTGCCTCTTTCCCTTCTTTCTTACTGTCTGACATTTTAGCTCCTCCCTTTGATTCAATTACAGATATGGAGAAGCTGGCCCCCAAGGCTATTTTCAGTACTGCCCTTCGCCTTCTCAGCTGTGGGTCTGGTGTCACACTTACCCGCTGAGTATGTTTTCTTTGTCAAAATACTCTTGTTGTCATCAACACGGATGACAGGATGGCTCAGTTTTCTCATCATTGAGACAACATACTCAACACCCAAAGTTAAAGAAGAGAAAGTTTACTTGGCTCCAAGTTTGTAGAGGTTTTGGTCCATAACTGGCTGGCTCCAAGGCAGAGCGGCGTCACAGTGAAGGAGTATTCATGGTGTTTAGAAGCTAACAAAGCGACAGAGGGGGTCAAGATGAGACTCTCGCTATCCTTTATATTGTATGCAGGTTACCTATCCTAAGGCAGGTGCAGCACTCACACCCTTAACTCCAGCCAGAAGTATGCTACTCTATCTGGGCACTAATTTATTAATCACACTCCCTTAGTGCCAGCATCACACACTAGAGCCAGCCATTCTCCTTTTTTAAGAGGCAGTCTAAGTTGCCCAAGCAACTTAGACACTTACTTTATCCCTGAGGTCAACATCAATGAAATATCTATCAAGTATTCAACCTTTGAAAAAGGCCCAAGACTACATGAGGCTTCAGGGGGAACATCTAGACACAAACCATAATGGACTACAACTTATGTTGTTCCTTCTTATAACGTATGACCTTAGATTTTAATTTTAAAAATTTATTAGTTTAGTTTATGAAAATTGCCTAAAGCATAAGGTTTTAATACATGTGTATGTTGTGAAATGTCTGAATCAATTTGTTAACTGATATAATATCTCACATAACTATTTTTTGGTGGTAAAAAGTATTGCACTTTACTCTGTTAGCAATCTTTATTTTATTTATTTATTTATTTATTTTTGAGACAGGGTCTCGCTATGCCATTCAGGCTGGCCTTGAACTCACTTTTGTAGCCCGGGCTGGTCTCGAACTCACAGCGCTCCTCCTGCCTCAGCCTTCCAAGTGCTGGGATTACAGGCATGCGCCACCACGCCCGGCTTGTTAGCAATCTTTAAACATAGAATTTACTGTTATGACACCGGGCGTGGTGGCTCACGCCTGTAATCCCAGCACTTGGGAGGCTGAAGCAGGAGGACTGGTGAGAGTTTGAAACCAGCCTGGGCTACAAAAGTGAGCTCAAGGCCAGTCTGAACTGCATAGTGAGACCCTGTCTCAAAAAGACAAAAAAAAAAAAAAAAAAGAATTTACTGTTATTAACTATAGTCAAGCAGAATCCATGAATGTATTATTTTTGTGAAACTTATGTTTTCTGTTATTGACCATTATTTCACTATGTTAATCCTACCTTCAGTCCCTGAAAATCAACACTTCACTCTCTGCTTCAGCTGTTTTGTATTGCTGGTGAGATAGCGCAGCAGCTAAAGTACCTACATGGTAAGTAGAGGGTCCTGAGTTCAATCCCCAGTACAAAACAAAAACAACCCCAAAATTGTTTTATATTAAGTCATGATGTGAGATCAGTTTCATTTATAATTAGCGTGATGTCTTCAGGATAATCTGCACTGTTTCCCAAAGTGGGATTTTCTTCTTTATAAAGATTGAATAGTACTGTACTCTGTGCGTGTGTGTGTGTGTTTGTGTGTGTGTGTGTGTGTGTGTATGAGAGAGAGAGAGAGAGAGAGAGAGAGAGAGAGATATTAAAGACTGAACCATCCATGGCCTTTGTCATGGGCTGTATCCCCAGACCCCTTCCCTTAGAGGAAGCTTAAGTTACCCGAGAGAGACTTCAACGTGTGACTGTCCTTCTTCAGCCTCCCTTAGAACTGGCGTTATAGGCATGAGCCACCTTACCTAGTTTCTCTGTAGTTTCTCTAAGAGTTCTTTGTCAGATATAAAACCACCCTGACCTCCAGTTTTAATTTGCCTTCTCTTGGTAATCAGTGATGTTGAGCATGTTTCATATACTTGTCAATCATTTGTATATTTTCTTTTGGAAGATGTCTTTTCTGGCTATTTGCCCATTTTTTAATGGAGGTACTCATTTCTTGCTATTGAATTGTTTGTGTTTCTTACGTATTTGAATATTAAACCCTTTTTCATTTTATGGATTATTTCCTTTCTAGATATTAGCTTTTTAGTTGATGCAACCTCTTTTGTTAACATTTGCTCTTCGGTAGCCTATATTTTGGGGTCATATCCAGGAATTCTCTGACCAACCACATTTCAGGAAGCTCTATACCAAGGGTTTAACTAGTATTGTAACAATGTCAGGGCTTTAATCCATTTATGGTTGACTTTGTATGTTTGTTGACATTTAATTCTTCCATGATGGAACCCTGAAATGTCATAAAGTTTAAAGGCTGGTTGCAGAGACCCAGAAGCCTAGGCCCGCAGACCCAAAGAAGAAGAGTCTGCACTTAGCGCCAGGAGACAACACTCCAGGCAAAGCTGAAGACCTGAGTTCCTCCTCAGAGAGCAGCAGTCACCTCTAGCAAAGTTGAAGACCAAAGCTCAACTGAGGAAAACAGCTAAAGCTTCTCTGAAGAAAAGCAGCTGGAATGAAAATCGGTAGTAGCCAACCTCTTCTAAGGGAAATCAGCATGCAATCTTTCCCTTCTGTTCTGCATGCTGATACCAATCCTCCTTAAGTGGGTCTTCCATGCCTCGAGCCCCACTAACGCAATTCAGCTGGGCATGCTCACTCGGAGTGAACTTTCATTATTTAACCACCATATACCATATCCACAAGTGAGAGGAAGAAAGATTTACAATGGCTTGCAATTTGAAGAGATTTTAGTGTACAGCTGGCTGGCTCTAAGGTAGGGCAGCATGGCAGAAGCATATGGAAGAGGAGAAACTGTCTACAGCAGGGCAGGCAATAAGGCAGAAAAGTAGCCTGTTCACTTCCTATCCCTTTCTATTGCATACATGTGAGCAGCCTACTGAGAGCTGTCACCCGCATCCACAATGGGCCTTGTTATCCACATCTGGGACTGTGCTAAACCAATTTGGTTGTGATACACCCTTAATCCCGGTGTCACATCCCCTCAGTCCAGCCACCTCCAAAAAGTCCCACCTATGAGCCCATGGGATTTGGAGAGAAATCTAGATACAAGTGATAACAGAGATGATTACATAGATTTTCTTCCAGATTCTGTTGATGTAGTATAAAACTTATGATGATTTCCATGTGCTGAACCATCCAGAACCCATGACCTGATAATTTTATGACTGAATTCTAGCAAACTTTTATCAGAGTTTGATGGAACTATGGATTCTTTAAGGATACACGGACTCTAAAGATGAAAAACTGGGACAAAATGTTGTTATACTGAAATGTTAATCTGTAGTATATTGCCATTGAAATATTGTTTCATCAACCAGAAGCTGATGATGCTTTTGAGAATTAATCATCACCTGAAGGGAGCCAGAAGGGAAAATCATTTGGAGATCATCCGCCAGAGATCGGGTTTTTCCTCCTGTACCACTAGGATGGTTTTATTGTCATTTCTGGTGAGGTTTAAAGGCAATTTCAGTTATTGGATTTGTACTTCAAATCTACCACTCAGAAGAAGAGTCCAATAATGGAAAAAGTCTAATAAATAATAACACCAAGTTCAAAAAAAGAAAAAGACTTTTTCTTCTCCACTAGCATCTACACTTTAAAGGTGTAGATGCTAGTAGAATGTTTCCACTGCCAGATCTGCTGAATCCCAATTCTAGGAAGGTAATAAAGTATCAAGTAAGGTTTTTCATTATCAATCAGAGATTTTGTATCCATTTTTACACTTACTCATTTTCTGGGTTTTATTCGTCAAGCTGGTACCCAGGCTTGGGTCATTGCACTCTTAAGCCCAACAGCTGAAACCAGTTGCTCACACTCATGTGGAGGAGCTGCGGGATTAGTTGGGGAAGAGGCATTGAACCTCAGCAAGTCTTTTTCAAAAACCTAAGGAGGACAGCATACATCCAAATTGATTTTATGAGACCAGAATTAAACTTAGAGTGAAGTGAGAGGACAGTGTGGAAATATAAACATTTAAATTACTTTTGTCTGGTACAGTGTCTCACTAGCTAGTTTGGATTCACTGTGATCCTCATGCTTCAGCCTCCCTAGGACATGCATTACGGCCATGCATCACCACACCTGGTTCCAGGGCTGGCATGGCATGTGATACCAGGTATCAAACTTGGGTCCTTCCACTTGCCAGGCAGGTGCTTAAGCTGCCAAGCTGTCTGCCAAGCCCCAGTGTAAATATTTAATCTTGAATATAATTATATAGTAAGCACTTAGAAAAGGGAAAGCAATTAAATTTTTAAAAAGTGTGACACGTATGGTAGATATATTTTTCATGTCTACATTTATTTTGTTTTCCTGCTATATCAAAATTTACACGATGATATCTTACTTTTTTCCTAGCATTTCGGACGAAGACTTGTGTATGATAGTGACAGTTTAGTAAAGTCATTTTAACGTCTTTCTAGGTAATGTCATATTAATTCGCAGCATTTTGGAGTCTATTGGAAAAACTTGCACCCAAGTGCTTTCATAGTATTTCATATTTTGCTTAGAAGTGCCTAATCTTTAGTGTGCTTGAAGTTACAGTATTTGTCTGCAGTTGTAGGGCATTTGCCAGGTCCTTGGGGTGGGCACTCTTTGTACTTAACGGGCCCCGAAGTGTAGGCTTCATCAGCTTTATGATAAATCTCTAATGTTGACCTGTGTTCACCCCTGCACTTTTTCCATGCTCAACTTACTTCTTCATGTTGAAGAATCTTGGTTTTCCTACCACTGGACTTTTAAAGCCTTTACTGTCTCAAATATGAAATGTAGACTTCTTTGCATCCCACATCCCTGTCCTCTTCTTATTTTGAAAAAGTAATTTGAAAGTAACCATTTTTCTTTTGGAAAACTCTTTTGTTTGTTCACAGGAAAACTTTTTTAGTCCAAAATATTTTACCTGATGTGTTTTAGGCCAACTATGGTGTGGCCAACATGCATCTTTCCATAGTTAGACTTCACTTAAGGAAGGTTTGAAAATCTGACACTCATTCCATCTTGAAAATGATGATAGCACCTGGAGTGGCAGGAACAAAATCCCCAGTGTCTCATTGTGTGCTGAGCATTCATAAGGTTACGGGTAGTGTAGCAGTGATAAGATCCTAGAGAGCTGCTCACGGCCCCTGCCCTTACGTTCCTACATTGATTTTCCCATCATCCTCATGATCACGTGTCATACTTTGTTTCCACTGACAAGATCACTGCCTCTGTGAGTTCAGTAATCATTTGGTGCTTTCTCTTCATGGCTATATCCCTAGTGTCTATAAGAGTGATTGCTGTATAAACATTTTTTCTTTCGTTTAAAAACTTATGTATTTGGCACAGGATCTCACTACACAGCCCGAGCTCATAGTGATCCTTTTGTTTTCAGCTCCCCAGGACTGAGATTACAGGCGTGTACCACCAAGCCCAGACTCATTTACTGGCTCAGCATGCCCCAGAGGCAGTACCTGTGTGGAATGCAGGACCAGGAATGGAACCCTGGTCCAAGCGCCTGCCAAAGCAGGCATTCAGTCCACTGGGAATCTCAATGGCCAACTTTTCTTGAAAAAGGTTGATGTTTGGCCCTTCTTCTGATGTTTGGCCCTTCTTCTGAGTATATGATCTCAAGCAAACAGTTAACTCCCCCAAATCTGTGTTTTCTTGTCTATAACACAGCAATAATCACAGTACAACTTTCTTAAAATCCTTGTAGTTAGTGATAAAAATCACTAACAGCAGAGTACCTGGCACATAGCAGTTACTTAATAAATATTATCTAACTTTCTCCTTTAATTAGATACTTCACATGGACATACCATGCAAGCAGGTGCAAGAGCTAGAAGAAAGATCTTAAAAGGGTGAAGCCTGAGGGACTTGACAGGACTGACGACTAGCTCTGGAGCCTTGAGTAACATGCTTTGATTTTCTGAACCTCAGTTTGATATATCTGCATAATGGGGTTAATAAGATTATCCATGTCATGAAATTGTGATGCAAGTTAAATGGGTAGTTTGAAAACGATGTAAGCAATTTTGTAAAGTATCTTGGGAAGCACACACTGGAAGGGGAGAGCCTTTCATAGGCTGCTGGCAGGCAGCTGTTACATGTGCATTGTCCCTCGTACAGCCTGGAAGCGATCAGAAATCTAGCATGAGGTGTGCCAAAGAGACAAAAAGTCTCACCACGTTCATTGTAGACTCCAAAGTGATTTTACAGAATGGCAGCAATTAGTAACATTTCTAATTTGGGAGATAAGAAATCTGGAGATAATCATTTGTGCTCATTACACCAGACAGGAGTATGTTTCATTTTATTTATTTGTTTGTTTGTTTGTTTGTTTATTTATTTTGATTTCTAGTCAACTTTTCTCCTGTCAAACTCAAGCCAAACTTTCTTTCATTCCTTACCTATTTATTTTGAAGGAGTGAGGATAGAATCTGCCTTCACCTCTGGAAAAAGCACCTGGGAAGGAGTCAAGGAAAACCAGCTTCCCTAAAGGGTACTGTGCTCTTATAATACAGCAAAGATCAGAATGGGCCTGGAGTATGAAATTCTTGAAGCTACAACATACAATAAAAATCCCAAACAGAAACTCTGATAGTGGCACAAGCACAATCATCACAAACACCACTCTAGAGGAAGAAAGATGAAGTACGAGAACGATAGGATGGCTTCATTATTAGGCAACAGGGCTAATTTGCTAGAGCATCCATGAGCCATAATCAGATCCCATGAAGGGACATGAGCCTCCAATCCTGCTCAAAACTTTTCCTTCTGAGAGAGGATAGTCTGTGGGTGATCGTGCAATTGTCACTACATTTAAATCATGCCATACCTACCACTAGGACACAAGTTGAGATGTCCCAAGGTGACAGATAAATGGAAGAAGAAGCCAGCATTTTCTAAGATACCCTTACCTTGATGGTTACTGGCATAGGCTCTGGAAGGGAAAATTTAGGAAAAATTCTGGCACCATCATGTAAGATTCATGTGATCCTGACAAATATATTTAACTTCTGAGTCTCAGTGTTCCTACTCAGAAAATGAAGATGGCTAGTTCAACGCCTCATAGGTTATTATGAAGATTAACATAATCAATTACCAAAGACACTTAGAATGGAAAGGCTTTGTGCTGTGTACCAACCTAAATGTTCCTTTTAGTCCTCGCCATAATTCTGTGAAGCAGGT
Source organism: Myocastor coypus (assembly GCA_004027025.1). Classification (NCBI taxonomy): domain Eukaryota; kingdom Metazoa; phylum Chordata; class Mammalia; order Rodentia; family Myocastoridae; genus Myocastor; species Myocastor coypus. The sequence continues at coordinate 15,921 of PVJA010026182.1, read as the reverse complement.
GTTATTATCACTAATCTACAGACGAGACAATTGTAGTGTTATTGACGCTCTAGAGAAATCTCCCTGCTATTTTAGAGAAGAAATAAGGAGTCTCAAAGGGGAATAATTAATTAATCCATTATGTTTTGGTACTGGCATTCAAACTCATGACCTTGTACTTGCCAGGTAGGCACGTAAGCCTCTGAGCTATGTCCTAAGCCCAACTTCACTAATTAGCTGGTGTCTCCCCTTCATGGACTTCAACTCCACACTCCACAGCTACACCATCTTTCTATCCTAGAGTGAGGCATTCCTTTAGTTCACAAATTGCAAGGAGAGTTACCCAGGATTCACAAATGACCATCTGTGTAGGAGAGGTTTAGTGCCTTCATGCAAGTTTTGCGGGAGGTCAAGCAGGCTGGACCGCTTTGCTATGAGCTTTAATCAAACCCCGTTATGATTTCAGAATCACTGCCTAGCAACAGTTCTGTGCAGAAAGCAAGTCACCTGTGTCCCGTTTCACTTCTAAAGCGAGGAAGGAAGGGTGCTTTTGTGTTCTCCGAGTGGCAGAAGGTAATAGACCATTCCATTTCAAATTTTACACTTACCGTAATTTCGACTTTCTCTTCTTCCCTCACATCCTTTCTTTTGTGCTCTCATTAGCTCAATAGGTTAGCGTTGAGATACCTGTCAATAGAGCCAAGGGAGCTGGGGGGATAGCTCCGAGGCACAAGTGCCTGCTGGGCAAGTGCAAGGTCCTGAGTTTAAACCCCAGTCCCACAAAAAAGAGCCAAAATGTAGCCCAGTGAACCTAAACATGAAAAATGCACAGTATTAGTTGTATATTAATTTCACAGGCCTTTGGATCCTTCATCCTTCCGGCAATGGTAATAGAAACCCTGAGTGCTATTATATTTCCTTCATATTAAACATTATATAAAAGATATAGCGGCACTTATCAGCACTCAGGCAAGGCCTACCGTGTGCTTGATCACAAAGGTTCCAGTGGGTTACGTCTTGTTACCTTCATTAATTCTTTGTAGCAGACGCTCACAGATGACCAGATGGGCATGAGACACTGTGTTCAGCTTTCAGGATATAGAAGCAAATGACTAGGTATGGCCCTAGTCAGCACAAACAGAAGTGAATCAGGTGTATGTACTCTGGATCCAATGTTCAGTCTTACTGGAAGAGTCATTCATTCCACATGGGCTTTGATTGTATCATCTAAAATTTTATATGATGGAAGCTTGGTGCTCAGTGCGATGAATTAGGAGGTGGTAAATCTTTAGTGGGAGTGCTCGGTGATGGGGCTGGGTAATTAGAGGAGCGATATTTGGAATACACTAATATAGCTCTCACAGGAGCTTGGTTAGTGTTCATGAGAGGGAGACTTATCAAAAATGATTCTGAGCATTAGATACGGAAAGCTTTTTCCATTAATTTCTCCTTGTACACACTTCCTCTGCCCACAATTTGTCATTGAAAAACAACAAAGGACTCTTATCCAATGCCAGACGGAGGTGGTGCTGATTGTGGGCTTTTAGCCTCTCAAAATATGAACCAAATAAACCTTTGTTCTTCATAAGGAATCCAGTCTCTGAAATTCTGTTATAGCAGCGGAAAATAGGCAAAGCTGTGATTCCCGTTTACCTTTAGTACAAAGCTGTGTGGTTTTGAGCAAATGATTTTCCTGGGTTATAGTTTCTTCAACAATAAGTAGAAGTTAGCTGAACTCCAATTTTTGGATTTCTGTCAGTATTCCTGTGTTGCAGAGGTTGAACGTTCTTCTCTTGTAAAAGTGTCTGTTAAGGAGGAAATTGGATCCTGAGGTCTGAGGTTGAGGGTTTTGCAGCTGACTGACTGACACTCAGCGCATCGCACAAGCTGCAAGTCTCACATTGGATGTAGGCAAGGCAGCATCCGTTAATGCTGCTCCCATTTCCTGGGTGGCTGTCCAAGGAGATGCACATCATGCAGCTTGGGAAAGATACAGGGTCTCCCTTTGGTGACACCTTCAGGGAAGAGCAAGAAGCAACGGCAATATGTGAATACCTCTGGGAGCCACCTCTCCCGTCTTGACGATCCTTTCCACTGAGTACACTGGGACCACGAGACAGGGCTCGAAGAGCTGAAATGGCGCAGTGTTCCTTAGGCTGTGTGAAGCACACAGTTGTAGTCAATGGGTCTGGTTTCAATGGTTTTAGAAAATTACATTAAATTCTCTTAGCTGTGTAATCCCAGCACTCGGGAGGCTGAGGCAGGAGGATCAGTATGAGTTCGAGACCAGCCTGGGCTACAGAAGTGAGCTCAAGGCCAGCCTGAACTGCATAGTGAGACCCTGTCTCAAAAAGACAAAAAAAAAAAAGGCAATTAGAAAAAAAAAATTATCTTAGCTATTCACGGACTACGACTAGCTTCTATGGAGGAGAGGCTGCAAGCAGATGGCTTAAATCTTATTATTAAGATTACCTATATATAATACTTTTATCTGTATATAATACTATTATCTATAAATAATACTTTTATATCTTATTACATTCCAGGGAGGATAAAGTAGTATGATAAATAGAGCAGTTGTGTTGCTAACACTCACAAAAATATGTCTATGAGTCTTATCCCGGGGCTTTGTAGCACATTTTCTTTCTGTGTACTGAAAGAAAGTGCATCCACTTTAGCATCCTGGGCACTGTAGGTTAAGCATAGCAAGGAGAGCAAAGGGGTTGGTAAGCAGATTAGATGTGGGAACGTGATAGGCTTGGATGTAGATGCGAATTGCACCATTTAGAAACCAAGCAATTGGGCTGGCAAGATAGCTCAGCACACTAGGTGCCAGTTTTAGCAAAAGCAGGGGCCAGGTTTTGACCTCTGGTCCCTCATGTTCACCAGTCCCTCTCTGGGACACACTGCACCAGAGATAGAGTTTGGGCGTGGTGACGGACACCTGTAATCCCAGTGCTTGAGAAGCTGAAAACAGAGTAGGATCACCATGAGTCTGACCTGCCTAGAGACCCTGTAGTGCAGCGGCTCTCAACCTGTGGGTCACGACCCCAGCGAAAGTCGCTTAAAGCCATTGGAAAATGTTATTTATTACATTTTGAAGCATAACTGTAGCACAATTACAGTTTTGAGGTAGCCACCAAAATTATTTTTTGGTTTGGGGTCACTGCAACATGAGGAACTGTATTGCCGGGCCACAGCATTAGAAAGGTTAGAACCACTACAGTGAATACACAAATGTACACACACACACACACACACACACACACACACACACGTACACACGCACATGCATGCGCACACACACGCACGCACGCACACACACACACACACAAAAGGAAAAGTAGAAGAAAAAAGAAACCAAACAGTCGTGGTAAAATCTTTCACAACTTTGAGTCAGTCTTTTGACCTCCAAGATAAAGACCACACCTCACTGGAATTTGGGGAAAATTAAATAAAATGTTTTTCATGAAATATAGAAAAGTAAAAATTCAAGGGAGCTAGTCATGGCGAAAAGTTCACAAATGTAGTGCAAAGTTCATTTATATCTTCAGAAAGAGACAATAAACATTTCTTTCTTTGTTGAGAATTTAGAACAGTTGCAGATATTGACTCCTGAATTTTTCCAGAAAGAGTCAGCATTACCAAAAGTGATATCCAATCCTATTTTATTCATCTAGACAGCAAAGCACCAAGGCAGGTGCCCTGGGCCTTTCGCCATCTACCTTAGCCTGAGGACAAAGCCCTGGATTCTGTCAGCTGCTGCTTCTCCTGGCCTCTCACATCTGCAGCCACGTGGTGCCCACAGTGCAGCTCAGGAGTCTAACTCTGTTGCTGCCCATTGGCGAGTTCTCCTCAAAGCATAGTCCAGGGACAATGGTTACAAGCATTTGCTATAGAGATAAATCCGGAAATTGAAAGTTATAAACTAGAACAACTTGACAGAGTAATGGTACTTATTTTGAATCTAATAATAGATGTTTTAAATGTATATTTTGATATTTTTATTTAACTTTTTTGATAATTTAATTTCATTAAACTTAACAAAAGCATCTGACTATGAAGGGCTGAAAATTAATTCTAAACATCTAAAAAGTCTATAAAAGTCTTTAACTCAGACAGCTAAAAAAACTCCTGGCATAATGTAACATAGGCCTGCTATTTGTTATTCAAACTTGTTGCTATCTAGCTCCTCAGATTATTATCGTTCTTGTTTAAAATTTTGTTATGTGTGCTTTAACTTTAAATTAGATAAAATTTTGTGATACTTTTTTTTTTCAGTATTTGAACAAAATTTGGATGTGTGTATGAATGCCGTACCCATTAGTGCCTGTATCCTGGGGAATACTAATTTCAGTAAGGAAGTAGAGGAAACCCAGCAGTTGTAGGAGAGATAAGATGTGACCACCATCAGCCAACACAGGAAGCAGAGAGTGCCAAGCGCCAAAGTGGAGCATGGGTAATCATAGAAGAGGCCATGGAGGGAAACTACCACTTTCTGATCTTAGATAGAGAAAGAAGAAACGACAGCGCAATGTGGGGAACGTCCCTGGGCAGGCTGTGACCAGCCTTCTTAAGGTGTGCTTCGTGAAAATGCATGGGTAAGTACATGAGCTGTGTCACTGGAGTGGTCATTCCTGCTTTTAGAATATGAGAGGAGAAAGAAACCTAAGAAACCATTTACAGCTTACGTTGCTCAGCAGTTGTGTTAGTTACTTCTCTCCCGTTGTTTGCTGAGCTCACAGCAAGTGGACGTTTCAGTGCATGCTTGGTGGGCTCTCGGGTGAGTAGCACATGGCAGAGGGCGTGTGTTCGTGGCAGCGAAAAGCAGGGAAGAGCAAGGGGCACGCGCAGCAGCCTCAGCAGCTTGCAAGCCTCTCTCCCTTCCCTGTATTATATTCAGGTTGCCCCTGTCTTAGTTACTTTCCTCTCGTTGCTAGGACAAATACCCGACACCCAAAATGAAGGAAGGAAAGGTTTATTTAGCTCACAGTTACTGGAGGTTTAGTCCGTACTCGGGCGGCTCTAAGGCTGAGTGGAACAGGCAGAGAGCATCCAGCTCATGGTTACAGAGCAGCAGTAATCACAACAGAGGGAACTGAACAACCAGGGGAGCAGAGAGCAACAGAGTGAGTCTGGCTCTCCACCCCAGCCTGAAGTACTGAGACCCATAATCCCATCAGGGCTAAAACACATAATCCCAGGGGCCATGAGGCAAGTCTCAAACTCTAGGAGTCCCCGCCCCATGATTGCATGAGGCTAAGGGGGAACAACTAGACATAAGCCATGACACCTCCCCACCCAGGGCAGGTGTGGCACTCACACTCATAATCCCATCAGTGGAACATGAATTTATCACAAACTCTAGAAGTTGCCACAGTGACTGCACGAGGCTTTGGGGAGACAGCAGCCAAAAGCAAAGTCCATCCAAGCTAGGCCAATTGCCTAAAATCAAATCGATTTATGAGACAGTAACAAGAGCACTGCGTCTACTTAATTTTCCAGCCCACACCCATCACTTTGGACGGCTATATTTGTCTCCTTCTATAAAGGAGGAAATTAAAATGTAGCATCGCATATTTGAGGGGATATTATGATAAAGTTCAGAAAGGCAGAAGCACATTCAAAACTTCATTCACCATAGTTTGAACATAAGCACCACTAAGCACCACCAAAACTCAGTTTCTCATGTCTGAAATGGCGTCATCAAGCAGTGGACATGGTGGTAGCAGTGCAAAGGACTGAACTTCAGTAGTGAGCTGCATGTGCTGCCTTTTGACTTTTTTTTTTTTTTTTTTAAATTAAGACAGGGTCTCAACTCACTAAGTTGTCTAGGCTGAACTCAAAATTATGACACTTCTACTTCAGCCTCCCAGGACTGGAATTACACCTCTGCTCCCCTACTCAGGGGAGTTTTAAAAGGGTGTTATTTAAAGGCATAGCCCCAAATCTAGTGACCTTGATCCTGAATAAGTATCATCCCCTTATCAAGTTCATCAGTCAAGTTTACAGGACAGTCAGGTAAAAAGGGCACCCGTAAGTCCCTTGCCCAGCCCTCTGTTCTTCTTTCCTACCTTTAAAATATTATTTATTTATTTATTTATTTATTCATTTATTTGGTGCAGGTTCTCACTATGCAGCTTAGACTCATAATGATCCTCTTATCTCAGTCTCCCTAGTGTTGGGATTTTAGGTGTGTGCTACCATAGTGTGCCTGGGGTTCCAGAGCTGGCATGGACTGCAGTACTGGGGATTGAACCTGGGTCCTTGAGCTTACCAGGCAGGCAGCTAGAACACTTAACTATCTCCCCAGCCCTCTTGCTAATTTCTTACTAGCTAAAGTCCCACTGTGCCATGCTTGTTAAGCAAATGCAGCATGGCCTGAAGTAAAATAATCATCATAACCAGAGTCACAGGAATTTGGGAGGAAGGGCACTTGTTTCCATGGGCTAGTTTAGTTCCTCCAAAACAGATGCTGAAGCCTGAAGTCCTTTATCAGAAGTAAACAGGGGTAGGACTTGGTCAGTGCTTCATGTGGTTGGCTAGTGGTCAACAGTTCAAATCACACATGTGAGGTAAAGTGGATCTTCCCCTAAACCCAGGGAACTTATATGTCAGCCAGTGTGTGGAAATATAAGGTAGATTTTCTGCAGCCTGGGAAGCACTGTTTTAGTTTCATTTTGGTCCTGATTGCATTTGCCTGAGCAAGCTTTAGTTAGTACTTATAGATCTACGTTTGGTGTTTTCCAGAGGTACTAAAACAGGAATGACCTAATAACATTCCAGTGTCACTAAAATACCCCCACAGAAGAGAATATCCAGCTGACCATAGCGTGAAGCAAGCTGAGAGCATCCTTCAGAGTCTTGTTCAAGGGCCAGTGTCTAGGAAGTGGTGGGCCTAGCACTGGCACAAGTTTTGTTTGTCGCGCAGCCCTGTCAACTGTTCACTCAGTGCCAGCCGCTCCCTGAGCCATTAGGAGTGCTTACGAACCAAGAGGCACAGCTGCGAACGCTGTGGAGCTGTGCATGAGGCCATTTACTGTGCAAAGTCAGCCTTTGAACCTTGCAGTGAACCCTGGTTGGTGAAACCTTGAGGAGGGTGGCTTATGCGTCTGCTTCCTCCTATTCTCCTTGCTCCTGTTGACCATGCTGTCTATTAGCCTGGGAAGCCATTCCTGCTCGTGCAGGATATCCTGCTATGTGCCCTAATGCTGTCTTCATAATGCAGTGTGAGCCACAAATAGAAGTGGAAGGAAATGCCTATTTATTGGGAGCTCAAATAGCAGCAACCCGCAACAGAATATCTCATTTAGTCTTCGCAACAATAGCACAGGGAGCTCTTCATTTTCATTTTGCTTTAGAGGAATTAAAGTGTGGTCCATTGACCATATTTGTACAAGGTCACACAGTTAACCAAAGGTGACGTCAGGCATACAACTCAATTACTAATTCCAAAGAGAAGATTGGAAATGAAGAGACAGAAAAAGATAAAATATGAAATTAACAAATGTAGGCCAAAGAGAAATATACATGAACCAACTGTATGCAATGCACATAAACAAGGTGTACTATAAACATATACTAATAAAGAACTATGAGAAAATAAAGTTAGTCCTTGTATTCCATTGTGTTGTTGCGTAATGGAAAAGTTTCTTTCCGGTTGCAGTAAACAAATTGATCTGTGTTCTCATTGGCTATATATTTACATATTTATAAAGATATACTTATTTGTTTAAGTTTATATTGGTTTGGGATCTGTAGATTAAGTAGTGAAATAGTAGATATAGTTCTACTCTTAAGGATTCCACTAATGGTTTATTCAAGCATAAATGGACAAATACAGGATGAGAAAGTGCCCCGATGTGAGCAGTGTAAGTTTACTGAACACAGAGAAGCTCCTACCTCAGAACTGGACAATGCTTTGGGAAGAACTGATATTTTAACAGTGCTAACTAGGAATATATGGATTATGCCAGAGGTGAAATAGAGATGGGGTTTGATTAGAGAGATCTGTGAACCCCAAAACCTGGAGATCAGAAACTTTTTATGTGGGAGAAATGAAAGGTGTCCTACATGAATTGCTACCTAGAGCTGACTGACACCTCAACCTACTTTTGTATACCAGAGGCTAGAAATATAAAGAAGGATATAGCATAGCGCCTTGCTTTCTCAGTTTACACTTTCATGAAGAAGAAGAAGAAGAAGGGGGCCCGGCAGGATGGCTCAGTGGTCTAAAGTGCCTGCTTGGGAAAGCTTGGGCGGCTTCAGCGACCGCGGTTCGGTCCTCGGCACCACATGCTGCACCAGCCCTGCCCTCAAGGTGGGCTGAGCCGGCCATAAAAATGAGTGAAACAAGAAAAAAAAAAAGAAGAAGAAGAAGAAGAAGGAGGAGGAGGAGGAGAAGGAGGAGAAGAAGAAAAAGAGGAAGAGGAAGGGGAGGAGGAAGAGGAAGAAGAAAGAGAAGGAGAAAAAGGAGAAGGAGAAGAAGAAATCATAGCAGAAGTGTGCACACAACAGTTAATGCTGGCCAAGTGGCAGGGCATACTAACATGAAAGGGGAACTACTTTACACATCCGAGAGGAGTGTGGAATCCAGGAAGATTTCAGAAATACTACAAAGGCTGAAGAGTTCTGAGCTTTGGAAGGTTACATCCGGTGCGGAAATCAAGAGAGTACATTCCAGATAGTGGACATAGGGTTTTTGAAAAGGGCTCTGGAGGATGCTGTTTTTAGAGATTAAATCATTAGTCATCTCCTTTCATATTTATTTGAATACATTTTGCACTGGAAAACAAAGGCTACAAGATGATATCAGGCTGTTCTTACTAGAAGTTACAGTTCCTGTCCTTGGAATGTTCCAAGTTGACTGGAAGCAAATATTTGAAAAAGCTTGAAGAAAATAGAGTTTTAAAGAAATAGCATCACATGCTACATTACTGCAGGGATACCATCAATTACCATGATTTTTGAGGTCCGAGTTTTATCTTCTTCATTTCTATCTTCTGAAAAACTAGCTTAGTACCTGGGTCATTGTCAGTGTTGAAAATATTAATTGAATAAGTGAAAACAAATTAAAAAATATTTTGAACAAGTTGATGCTCAGTTTTCTCATCTGAAAAATCTGGGTTGAAAAGTTCCAGCAAGCATACGGTCTTCCTTCTAAGTGCAGCTGGACCCATGTTTGGGAAATGGAGCTGGTTGCAGAGAAGAAAGATGAAATAAGGGCGACAATTAGCTTAGATTGCAGGAAAGTACATGCAAGTTAATATTTGCTAACACTATAATTGCAAGAAGGTAATTTTCAAAAACTTCAACTAAGACAAGAACTGCATGTTTTATTATACGGGTCTTGCTTTAACTTGCCCTTACCCACCCAGCAGAAATGTTTAAACATGATACAGAAAAAGTAAAGGTAGTTCAGTATGCTGAGCTGTAGAAGGCTCTAATCAACAACTTCCAACATCGCCAATTTCACCAGTAGCACACTGCAATTATGGAACTTTTGACTTTGTACACAACTACCTTTTCTTAGATCAAAGAGAAGAAATCTGTGGTACCAATAACCATTAGAAAATTTATCATGTCTTCACCCTGTGGTCTGTATAACTACAATGAGGACAGCATTGTGCATCGTATCAGTTATTGGGAATTTATTATTAATGTGTTTTGAAACTGTGACATTGTAATTTCTTATTAAAAGTAATAAAAAATAAAAATTAAAAAAAAGAAGATTGGGTGAGAGTTCCTGGGGGAGATGGATAGATAAATAAATAAATGCTTTTATCCACTTTGAAAAAAAAAAAACATTTTATCTCTTTCAAAAAATATTCCACTAAAGCAGCTCTTGTAGAGATGCATACATAAGTACATCTTGAGCATTTTATTTCACTATCTCCTGAGACAAATAGTGATGTTTTACAGCCTGTTCACAGAAGAGTCCATGCAGTCAACCAGGTGGTGGGGAAATATTTGCAACACTTCTCATGTAAATTCAAATTTTAGATTTTTTTAAAAAAATATTTTTATTTTTAAGAAGAATAAAAAATAGTAAAAAATTAGAAATGATACAGCATTTCACTAATCAAAATAATAAGAAATCAATAATGGTTGTTATATCACATAATGTTTTCTTCAAATTAGTTATTTAGATGACAAAATATAGGCATGCAAAATTGCTTAGAAAGTTATAAGCAGTTAAGAAGAAGCATAATCATTAGGGCCGGTGGTAGAGCTCAGCGGATTAAGCGTTTGCTTAGGGAAGCGCAGGGGTTAGGGTTTGGCTCCTGGCCCCGCCTGCCGCGCCAGCCCTGCTCTGGAGGGCTGAATCTGTGATGAAGTCCTGGAGTGGCAGCGCACGTCTGTAATCCCCGCACTTGGGAGATACAAACAGGAGGGTCGCTATGCGTCAGTAGTGAAATCCTGTACAGAAAAAGAAGAAGAAAAAGAAAAAGAAAAAAAAAAAAAGAAAGAAAGTTTCTACTCCAGTAGAAAGAAAAGATACATTCATAAATAGAAATATGGAAAGAATGTGATAATGGAGGAAGAATAGCTCTTTGGCATTGGGCAAAACTGGCAAAATTTCTATCAATAGATGAAAATCTCTACAGATTGCTATCGGTTATGTATCACGTACAAAGCCTTACAAAGCTCTCACAGAAAGAAAAGCAAAGAACTTGAATTACATTGCGGTAGACCTTTTGCATCATTTCTACCTAATATCACTGATATAAGTTTAGATTCGGTGATATAATAACATGATGTAAAGAATAATGATTCTTATCTCCACATTTGATATTGGTATCTATTTTATTTTCATACTGGTATCCTGATTTGAACATAAGCTTAAAATTATTAACTTATTGCACTGTTCAAACAAATTGATGGCATCTTTTGATTATAAAGACAATGCATATTTGTATAAAATTCAATCAATACAGAAAAGAATAAAGCAAAATCTTTAACAATTCACTAACTGGAGGTACTCAGGATTTGACTCCTCTTGTGTAAATATTTTAAGATTACAGTGTGCATGTGCTTTTTAATCTCAGTCACACTTTACTATTCATCACTGTCTTTTCTATTTTTGAAATTTTTAAAAAACTATAGTTACTTATTTGGCACAGGATTTCACTAAGCAGCCCTGATGGATAGTCCTCTTCCTGTCTCAGCCTCCTCAGTGGCGAGATTGCAGGCATGCACTGCCACGCTTAGTTTTGGCTCAGTGCAAGGCCAATATGGCTGTTCAGCACTAGAGATCGAACCGGGGTCCTTGCACTTGCTGGGAAGGTGCTTAGACTTCTGAGCTAACTCCCTGGCCCCTATCAATTTTTTTTTTTCAGGAAATATCAACATCTTTCAAGAAATGGCTAATATTCCACCATACAAGTTATATGTCAGTAATGATTTTTTAAGACTTCTAAGTGAACTAAATATTTTATTTTGAATTTTTTGCCCTACAATGAATTATCCCATGAGTCTTCTTTTTTTTTTTTTAATTTTTCAAACTGAGAATCAAAGGCAAGACACACATTATAGAAATTCTGCATTTTACTAGAGACTTAACTTCTGAGAATGAGCAAATTCACTTTCCCTTTTCTATCTCTTCATTTCTGTAAGAGACAAAGGAAGACTTTTTATCATGATGTCCAAAACAAGCTTGTGAGGTTTGAGCTTATGAGAAACTCACAGACCTGAGATGTTCCTTATGAGAGCCAAAGCCCGCTGATTGCCTGATGCCCTGCTTGCTGTCAGCATTAATGATCTTCCCTCTAAAACCTTGAAAGCCAAAGATGACCGAGGAATCACATAAATGGTAAAGGCTACAACATGAGCTTGATGCCAGTTAGCCTTAATAGGCGGTTTCTCCAAATGCTCTGGACCCCTCTGCACAAGTATCTGTCTATTTCTTATACTTTCCCTCACTCAGAAGGTCCTTGAAAAAGGAGACAACATGCTACCCATTTTGGTACTTGTGTAACCACTGACATCCTAGCACATGGTACGTACCGAACACTACATGTATTACTCAGTGAGTGAGTGAGTGAATGACTGTAGTCAGATAGATGAACCTGCTGGTGAGCATCACCGAAAGATCTGCAGTTGCTCAGTTGAATGAACTTCCTCTTCCAGCATCCTCTAAAAGTGTTCACCTGCCCACAAAATCACAAGATAAAAGCTCCACCTGAACTCTTTCATCACCGCTATGACTACAGTTTCTTACTGTCATTTAGTAATAAAGTCTGCTGACACTGACTACCATGTCCTTTTCTTCTTGCCTCCGTCCTTCGGTCTTCCTCTAAGTCCTATTGCTTCTCTCCTGGACTATCAAGCAGCCCCATAAGAGGTCTCCAGTATAGCTGTTTTCTATTCTTTACCAGGAGATAGGACAATTCCTTGCACACTCAGGCATAAGCAAGTTGCTTCCTTATTGAATGCTTTAGGAATAACCCCTTTCGCCTGGAATTCTAAATCCTCAGAGCACTCCAACTTGGACTACAATTACCTAGATGACACACTGGAACCTGGATTATAGGAAGCCAGACCCATAGCTTCAGGAAGTCTAGAGTAGATCTTGATAATTTGTCGAACAAGTTCCCAGGTTATATCCAAAAGATTATTTTAATTTTTAATAGCAGGATAGGGGAACAAAGATGGAAAAAGCAGAATGTATTTTATTTTTCACAAAACTTCTGTTATGAGTATGATTTTGCCCAATTCCAACACAGTTAAAAATTATGGCTTCACAGGCATGTCCATGTATGTCTCAGTGCCTCACTGCATCACGAGTTTTGTTTTAGAGATGTGTTACACAGCAGTTATTCGCCCCTTAATTTGGTGCACGAGAGAACTATGTCATCGTAAGCATGGAAGAGACTCCTCTCGTCTTCACGCTGCTTCAGCTCTACGCTTTGTCTCCATCCCAGACAATGGAACCAGCGAAAACTCTGTCTCAACTGCAGAGACAGCTCGAGCTTTTCAGCTCACAGAACACTGGATTCGCACTCCCCGTCACACGCCTTGCCTGTCCTCTCCAGCCCCTCATTTACATTTCCATTTTTCAGACTTCATGCCCTGCCACTCGATGAAGGTAATGTGTTTTCCCTACCAATTATGGGAATGAAAATAGTGAACGGTTGATATGGCCTCGGACAATGTTTCATTATGCTTTCTTGATTTCAACAGAGAAATCACTGTTCCTAAAAGAAACCAAACCACACTGCAGAGGGTTGAGTTACTGAGCTACGGCCCAAAAGTGGAGACCACAAGGGAGCTAGACTCCATTGAGAAAGCACATGGGAGAATGTGGGTACCCAGAAATGCTTCAGAAAAGAGCTTATGATCAGCATCAATGGACATGTGTGTTTCATGAACAAGGGGGAGTGTATTCATAGTCCTAAAGTGCTTGCAAGTTTTTGGTTTAAATGTACCCTTTAGATTTATTTCAGGGCTCTCTCTGACATGATATGCCATTTTCCAGACAGGAAATGTTGAATCTGAATTGATTTAGGTCACTGTTCATTCTTAAGGGTTTATGTCTCAATTATCTAAGATCCTGATTAACTTTATTATAGCATTTGTCTAGCAATGAAATCTAAAGTCAGCATTCTCTGGTTTACCATAGACAGCCAATCATGAGTTATGAAATAAATAAGCACATAGGTTTTCTATTTGTGGGTAAGGAGTTTAGAACCGTCACTAGGCTAAGAGGTAAGAGCAGAACATTCCAGATTGGGAGGTCAGATGACAGAAAAAGCACAAGGTAAAAGGCATCATGCATTTTATGGGGTTTGGTGTGGGCAACAGAGGAGAGGTGGGTGCTGGCAAAGTAACCCGTGTGCCAGGTTAAATCCCATCCAATCAGAATGTCCCACTGATGTACCTTCAGCTCACACTGTATACCTTTGCATTTATAATTTACACGTTCTACCAAGTTCCTGTTTTGTTGAACAGGCCTCTTTTTTCACACGTTATCTTATTAGTACCTGTTTGTAATTCGTGCAGTTTACAGTCATCTTGGGGAGTGGTTACATGCGTGATTAGAGCTTGTTTTTTCTGATCTTTTTCCTCGTCCTCTGTTCTGCAACCGTCTTTTGTATACCTACTGATGCTATTTGCATACCTGCTGATGCTATTTGCCCCAGCACAAGCTATGGCCTAGAATATTTACATTAACTGGAAGTACTATGTTCCTGTACATGGCATATCTTTATTGCTACCATTTCCCCTTCCTCTCCCCTTTACTCCTTTCTTTGCTCCCTTAGGCCACTCCTCCACCGGACAAGATCATTAAACAGAATCATCTATAACAGCGGTTCTCAACCTGTGGGTCGGGAACCCGGCAGGCGTCGAATGACCAAAACACAGGGGTCACCTAAAGCCATTAGAAAATGCATATTTAAACCCATGCTATGCCATGGTGAAATGTTATTTATTAGAATTAGTAATAAATATTTCTCAACATATAATTAAACACTGTTTTTGTGATTAATCACTATATTGAAATTATGTTTGATTTGTAGCAATGAGAATACATAATGCATATCAGGTATTTACATTCTGAATCATAACTGCAGCAAAATTACAGTTTTGAAGTAGCCACCAAAATTACATTTTAGTTTGGGGTCACCACAACATGAGGAATTGTATTGCGGGGCCACGGCATTAGGAAGGTTGAGAACCACTGATCTAAAATCATTTTCTATCTTCTAGTTTTATTCAGACTATTGTGATAGGTTTCAGATCTCAAGTTTGCCATTATTACTGTTACAAATGGTGCTAATTATCTGAGCATATAATCCTATTCGTATCACTTAGGCCTCATAATGACAGTGGGGAAAAGATACTACTAGTTTTATTATTTCCGTGTTACAAGGAGAAATCTTGAGGTTTACAGCATTTAGTGACTTAATAAGCGGCACATGGGTCTCTATAATATTCTGTTTATGTTGAGTTCTTGGTCAGTCCTTGAGTGTTTCTCTTAGGCACTCCCCTGCCCTATGTTCACTAAGTTATGTTCGACTGTGGGCCCACCTGTACTTCTGATAAAATAACTTACTCTCTGTAATGGTTGACACATTGTGTCAGCCTGGCTGGATCAACGCATGTTTCACACCCTGGGCCATGGGTCCCACCTCATGGGTCTGGGAGGCCTCAGCCTAGTATGGGGAAAGAAGTTCAAAAGAGAAAGAAAAAAACATCAGAATAAAAAAAAATATTAGGCATTAAGTGCTCCTTTCAAAAGACAACAAAAATCAAGGACACGATTATCCAAATTATTCTGCATATATACCTAAATATATCTTATCCTCGTCAACCTTTTCAAATATAATCAATGAACCTATCTCACCTGCCACACTGAGAACAAATCATGAAATTTTTGAAACAAAATGAGGGACAGTAATGGTCCACAATATATGACATCTTTCTGCTTCAATTATTTGGATAGCTTTGTTTTTCTGACATTGTCACTTAGGGTGTAAACATCTTCTGAGGCCAGTGAGTCACCAACAATGTAAAGAAATGAGAAGTAGATGGTTGGACTCATGTTTCTAAGAGATACCTGAGGAGAATGGACATTTCCCAGACTTGGATGAGGTGGAGGAAGAGGAGAGCAAATCAAAGGAAGGTCTTTGAAACAGAAGGAGTCTCAAAAAAAAAAAAAAAAAAAAAAAAAAAAAAAAAAAAAAAAAAAAAAAAAAAAAAAAAAAAAAAAAAAAAAAAAAAAAAAAGAATAAAATATCCATGATTTTACCTACATGCTGTTTCACCAATCTCTGAAAAAGAAAATCCTGTCCACTTTTATTCTGGAGAGGATCAGAGAGTAGTGATAAAGAAATCCAAAATTCTTTGTCTTCCTGCTACATGAAACAATTTATCTTTTAAATGTAGACATTGTGGTTACATCAACTATTTTGCTTCCTTCAGAGTGAAGAATGCCCCCCC
>PVJA010026181.1:0-30010 GCA_004027025.1 Myocastor coypus | reverse complement strand
CCCTGGGGCAGGGCCAGCACTGCAGGCCCTGGGATCGAACCCCTGGCTCCTGTGCCTGTTTGCAGGCACTTTAATCCCCTAAGCTATTTGGTTAACCAGTTATCAGTAATTTCAAGGTTTAGGATAAGACCAGAAATGTGGGTGGAGAAAGGGATGATATTCAATGTATTGTGCTACTGGAAAGGTCATACAAATTAATAATAAGGCAGAACTAAAACATTCCCTTTTATTTTCTGTATACATCAAGTATGTATTAAGAAATGGCCTAGCCAGTTAAAAGTCTAAGTGCAAATGATACAGCGAATTATCCTAATAAGCCGCAAATCATTGGTTGGTTTTGAGAAATTATTGGTGTGATCTTTGGATGATGAGGCTGTTACAAGCTAAATGATGGCCCTGTCTGGCTGTGATTTGATGCGAGGAGCTGCAGCAGATGCTGCCCAGTCTTCCCTGCTGCAGGGAGAGCCGTTGGTCTGCACCAGTGTGCAGTATTCTCAACTGCCCATCAGTGCTCACAGATCGGTCCGTGAAACTGGCTCTCGGTTCACTGCCCTGCAGCCCCAGGAGCCCAGGCCGGGAGCAGGATGACCTTGCTGGCAGCGGTAGGGAGAGTGGGTGAGGGGCAGAAGGCTTAGAGGCACCAGCAGGAAAATCTGCTTCTTCTGCCCACCCCCTTGCAGGACCAGATGTGATGGGGCTGGGCTTTGGGGCATGCAGAGCTGCAGGTCCTGAGAATAGAGCTTAGTCCTCTTCCCTGCCTTGGGCCGGACTGACTGGTGCAATTATTATTCAGCATTTAACAACTAGGGGGCTACACCAGCACACCAGGGCAAATCCTTAGGAGAGAGAGGTCAAGTCCAGGCATGGGGTACCAGCGGCTGGCTTTGGTGGAGTCTCCAAGGATGATAGGGTAGCATGGGAGAGGGGCAGGCAGGCAGAGTTGGCATCTGCAAGGGAGGATGGGAACCCCAGGCAACCTGCAGGGTGCAGGGAAGTTGTGGGGAGGGGGATGTTGGGGAGGAGTGGGGGAAGGGCCTCCCAGGAACAGCAGGCTGGGGCAGGAGGGGTCCTAATGTGAGCTGATGCATGTGCACGGGGTGGCACTTGGGGGTTTGTGGTGTGGTGCCATGGGGACAGCCACATTTCCAGCAAGCAGAAAGAGAGGAGGCAGGAAATTGGGGCTTCTGTTGACACCTGACACAAATTCCAGAGGCCCCAGGGCCAGCACTGGAAACTAGAGGCTGGTCAGCTTAGTTGATGAAGGAGCCCCAAGGGACAAGGATCTGGCAGTGAGGAGTGATGGGGTAATGGAGGCCTGGGCCCCCGTGATCCCTGAGGACCGTGGTGGTGATGAGGCTGAGGTTTGTCTGGCCACATAGGGCCTCTCTGGAAGCTCTAGGGACTTTGCTGGTCATGGATTCTGTCTGCATAATGACAGGACTGAGACTCAGAGGGGAGGTGGTACCAAAACACGCAGCCACCACCGGGGACACTTATTAGGACTCTCATAAGGAGGGTGGGATCTTGATTTGCCAACGCCAGCCTAGAGTCTCATTGTCATCTCCTTCCAGTTGGTGGCCATCAAGCCCAGGTTTCACGGCTTCAGGCACAGGAGGATCTAGGTGCTGAGACGTCTGGCACCTTGCTGACTTTCTTTTTGACTTTTTCAAGGGGTCATGGCAGAGAAGTGCCTAGCCCTGGGGCAGAAGAGGGAATTCTGTCTTGCTCTCTGCCACACTTGGGAGGGAAAGGCAAACAGAAGCTATGAGAATGCAGCACCTCACGTGCTACAAGGATGTGCCAGGCATTAGGAGAGCGCGGTCCTGTCACTGACACTGGCGTGACACCAACTGTGTGCCATGTTACGTGCAACCTGCTGAGTACACAGAGGAAGATGAATGCCTTCTGCCCTTGAGGCACTACAGTCTGTGGAAGGAGACCAAAAGCACATGCCTTGGCACCCCCAGGTATACGGTGACAGAGAACAGAACTGGCCAGAGCCCTCTGAGGGCACGGGATGTCAGGTGTGTGCATGTGTGGGCACTGCCACAGTCCTAGGAGGAGGCATGGGGTGCTGCAGAGGAGGGAAAGGAGCCAGACAGGGGTGTAGGCCTGTGTGTGTGCCTGTTGGCTGGCATGAGAGGAGGAAGTAGGTCTTTTGTGGGAGGGACCAGCAGGAGCAGTCAGGGCTGCTCTGGACACCCGGTAGGAACAAATGGCCCCCAGGGCCAGAGAAGCTTTACTGGAGTGAGTGTGCCTGCAGGGCTGGTGCCTGCAGGGCGGATGGGCAGTGTTTCTCCCTAACTCACATTCTCATTCTGGTAGCTTGAACTCTGCCAGGGCAGGAGTATTTACACTCCGGCAAATGGCTGATGCTACAATCCAAGTCTTTCCTTCCCCACCCTCTGTCCCAGAGCTGTCTGTTATACATTTCCCAAGACACAAAGTGGTCCTGAATGAAGCAGTCTGAGGACCCAACACTGTGACAAATCAGCTGGGGGTCAGAGCAGAATCTGCAGAGTCGGGGCTTGCTGGAGGAGGGGACATCTCAGTGCTGGGTCCCCCAGACAGGGTGGCACTGGGTGGGTGGAGACAAGGAGCTCCACAACCGCACCCCAGAAGGGCGAGGGTGCCACCCCTATCCAAGCCCCAGGGTCTAGAGCTAAGCACTGAACCTTAGGCAGCTGGAGCTCTGCCTCCAGGAACTTCCTGGGACTTTGGGCTTGCAGGTATTAAGTAGTTTAAAAAGAGGTTTCATCAGCTTTGTCAAAAGCACATTAATATCTCACAACACCAACTGCTGTCTTGTTTCTTTAGCTACAATAAGCTCCTTGTAAACCTGGTCATTAGGGGCCGCACAGCTGCTGGTTTATTTTCACAGATTCATGAGAACTCAAAGAGCCGCCTTGGAGCCAGGAGGCCTGGGGAGGAGGCTGGCGGAGTAATTTTTTAAGTGAGGCAAATGAAGGGTTTGGTGGAAGCTGTGCATTCTGTGCTTTAAACCTTTTCTGCTCCTGGCTGTTTGCTTTCCTGGCAGGGACCTCCCTGGTAGTGGGGACTCAGGAGACAGGCGAAGGCGGGCCAGGCCCAGCTCACTCCTGGCAGAACTGGTGTGCCCAGGAGAGGGATGCCTGTCTGCTCATTTGTTTGTTCATTCATTCATTCATTCATTCATTCATTCACTCATTTATTCACTCATTCATCCATCCATTCAGTGGGTAGCTCCTATATTTATTTTATTTTATTTTTAATTTTTGAGACAGGGTCTGACTATGCAACTCGAGCTGGCCTTGTGGCCATGAACTTGCCACGATCCTCCTGCCTCGGCCTCCTAAGTGCTGGGATAACAGCAGTACACCCTCCTCTTGGAGGGTTTGGTGGGTGGTTCTAAAGCCTACACCATGGCTGCACCAGGTACTGGGCAGGTTTGAAGCAGGGCTACGACAGGCAGGAGTCTGCTCTGCTTGCTGTCTTCCCTGGGCTGCCTCTTTCTGAGTGCTCTGCTCTGTCATGTCTCTGAGGTCTTTGGCACCTGGGGAGGAACCCAGAAAGCACCTGGTCATCCAGTGCTGTATCTTGCCCTGACCTTGGTGCCCACAGTGACTTTTTTTTTTTTTGGCTGGCTCAGCCTGTCCTGAGGGTGGAGTTGGTGGAACCGCTCTCTGCGGTTGCCTAAGCTTGCCAACTCGCGGGCCTGACTTATTTGGTCCCTTCCATGGGGTGTGCAGGCAGAGGTTACACTCTGAACTAAGAGGGATCCCCCACCTCTGCAGCTGGCTACGGGCTGTGTACTCCTGTGCAAGTCCGCCGGCTCCCTGGTGAAAGACAGTGATGTTTGTCTTTGTGCCATGAGGGTGACTCTGAAGACCCAGTGAGATGACAGGAGGACTGCCCTGGGTGATTCTGACTCCAGAGCCCAACCTCTGCAAGTGTATCTCCTCCTGATGCTTCTTCTGCAAACAGCACTTTCTGGGAACCTTTGTCCACCTCCTTGACCAGAAAGGCTTTTCCTCCCAGGTGCTCCCCTGTGAGGCGGCTCAGATTTTCTTGTTCTGAGCTGGATTCTCGGGGAGGTGTGTTGTGGGAGTGGGGCGGCTGGAAGCGCCAGCATTTCTCAGATGCTCTCAGAGGGGACCTTGTTTTGGGTTACATAACAAGGTCATCTTCATCAAGCACCCAGCAGCCACCCCTCCTCCTGGGCATTGTTGCTTGGGAACAAATAGCTGCGCATCTATAAACTCTTAAGGGCAGAATTTCTCTTGGAGAGAGCTCCGCGAGTGCGCCGCGGTTTCCTCAACCCCAAGATGCCCACGTGAGCGGCGCGGTGACTCTGAGGCTGCGATCTGTCTCACTACCCGTGGATTCATTTCCTGAAGTCTGTGACTTCTTTTTTCTTGAAAAATCATCATTCATTTGATGGCGGGCTTTTTAATGAACGATAATAGCTCCCTGACAAAAGTTAACTGAACAAACGAACAAAGGGATCCGCGTGCATGCGCCATGTACACCGGCTCTCTCAAAGAGACGAGCAGCGCATCAAATTTTAGACTCCCTGGGGTGCCAGGACCTGCTGTACTTCTATTATTAAAAGTCTATTTGACAATATCAAGATGTATGTATATGCCACAACTCAGCAATTGCTCTTAGAAACGCGTCTGAGAGAGGCCCTCGCATATATGCAGGAGACAGTATAGAGGAGAATATTTCTAACCCTGCTGCTTGTCATAGCGCACACACTAGGAATAAGCCACATGTTTTTCCGAAGAGTGACAGTGCCTTGGAGGCTATGAAAGTGACAGCAGTTCCATGGTGGAGAGACTGAGTGGACTCCAGCTCCCCCCCATAACTCAGAAGCAGGCCCCAAGCATTAACTCTGGACAACCAAAAATTCAAGCTGCGGAAAGGTACGTGGATGGGAGGCTGTTCAAGTCCTTTAAAGCAGGTGCGGATGCAGCACCTACAGGTGCAACTGTCGATTGTGTGCGTGCGTGTACAAGCATGCGTGTGCATGTGTGCGCGTGTGCGTAAATGGGGCCGTCAAGCAGGGACGCGTAAGCAGCACGTTTCAGTGTTTGCCCGAGGCAGAGAGGGTGGGCGACTCTTGAAGCTGTTGTGGATGCTCCATTTTCTAACCTGGTGGTGAGCGCGCGAGTTTCATTTGATTATTGTGCCTTATTCCTGGCCACGGCAGAGCCGGCCAGCTATGTCTTAATGGTCTGTTCTGTGTGTCTCGCCACGTTTGTCTGGAACCTGATTTCTCAGGGCAGAGGCTTTAATTTCCAGTCTCTGTTGGAGCTAGCGGTGGTTCTGTGATTCTGTTCTGATCAATGGACGTGGTGAGAGGCGACCTCCAGGACCGGGGGTTGGGGGGTGGGGTGGGCCCTGGTGGCCCTGATGGCCCATTCCCATGGGTACATGGCTTGTGGAACTCTGGTGCCGTCCTGCCAGGATACTGGGGTGCTGTGTGGTGCAGAATAAGATAGAGGAGCCCTGGGCCTCACTTCCAAGGCAGTCTTGCCAGTCTTAAGTTACCCTGTGAGAGGGAAATATCTCCTTTATGTTAGACTTAAGCACTTCAGAGTCTCACTTAACCCTATGGAACACAGCAATTGGAGTTAAGAATCTTTATTTTGTCTATTTTTTAAAAATGTTATGGAGCCTTTTACCAAGATGGCGCCAAAGGTGAAGAAGGAAGCCCCTGCCCCTCGCAAAGCTGAAGCCAAAGCAAAAGCTTTAAAGGCCAAGAAGGCCGTGCTGAAAGGCATCCACAGCCACAAAAAGAAGATATGAACATCACCCACCTCTTCTGCCATCCCAAGACACTGCAGGTCTGGAGGCAGTCCAGATACCTCGGAAGAAAGAAGCTTGACCACTGTGCCATCACCAAGTTCCCCCTGACCACAGAGTCAGCCATGAAAAAGATCCAGGACAACAACACACTCGTGTTCATTGTGGATGTCAAAGCCAGTAAGCACCAAATCAAGCAAGTTGTAAAGAAGCTCTGTGACATCGATGTTGCCAAGGTCAATACCCTAGTCGGGCCTGATGGAGAGAAGAAGGGAAGAAGGCATATGTTCGACTGGCTCTCAATCATGATGCATTGGATGTTGCCAACAAAGTTGGGATCATCTAAACTGAGTCCAGCTGGCTAGTTCTAAATATATACCTTTTCTTCCCAGGGGAAAAAAAAAATAAATGTTATGGTATATATTTAAGGGGTACAACAGGCTGCCATACAATATGTGAGATGCGTGTACTAGAAGTTACTGTCAGGGAGCAAATCACATTGCTCCCCCATTTCTTGGAAGAGCAGCTGTGCTCAGATGCAGTCACAGACTAGAGACGCGCAGTGCACCAAGGACACAACAGGTCTTTTAGTTTGTTCAACCTATGTATTTCCTACTTTGTATCAGTTGACCTATATTTCTCTGTTCTCCACCCACTCTTCCTTAGCAACTGTTTCACTCTCTACCTCTCTGTATTTAAACTTTAAAAATAGCCCACGTGTAAGTGCGCTCAGATAATAGTTTTTTTTCCCTGTTTGACTTACTTCACTTAGCATAACGTCCTCCAGATCTGTCTTTGTTGTGAAGGGCAAGGTCCCTTCCTTTTACAGGCTGAATAATATTCCTCCGCATGTGCATGGATGCCTGTATACCAGCTTCCTAGCTACTAGGCTGTCAATGGACACCCAGGATGTATCCGTACCCAGGCTATTGCCGCCATGAGCTTGGGAGGACCAGTGTCGTTTTCCTCTCCTTTGGCTCTGTGCCCAGACACAGATTGCTGGGTCATGCCGTGAATCTCATGTTGACATCTCCAGGAACCTCCGTGCTATTTTCCATCCTGGCTGTGGCAGTGTGCACTCCCACCCGCAGTGCACACGGGCTCCCTCTCCCCACACACTCGCCAGCACTTGGCATCCCGTGCCTCGTTGGACGTAGCCATCCTAAGGAGGTGTGTCACAGTGTCTCACAGAGGTCTGTTCTGGCCTTTTCCTAGTGGTTAGTAATGCTAAGACCCTGTTTGTGTACCTGAGGGCTACTTTTATGTTGTTTTTGGAGAAATGGCCATTTGGGTCCTTAGCCCATTGTTTGACTAAAATCAGAATATATATATATATATATATATATATATATATATATATATATTCTGTATATATCATGTGTATATATCTCTCTATCTCTCTATATATCTGTATCAAATATTTCTTCCAATTCCAGGTTATCTTTCCATTTTATTGATTGCTAAAATAGTCCCTTCTGTGTATTTCAAATGAAACATGTTTAAAACTGCTTTTTATTTTTAATTATTTTTATTATTTGAGACAGGATCTCACACTGCAGCTCAGGATGGCCTTGAGTTCACGTTTGTAGTCCCAAGGCTGTTCTCGAACTCATAGCAATTCTCTTGTCTCAAGCTTCCAAGGGCTGGGATTAAAGGCATGTGCCACTGCACCTGCTCCTGGGGTTAGCACTGCACACCTGGGATTTTGGGCCCAGCATGATACACAGGTCCAGGGATCAAACTCAGGACCTTGAGCTTGTCAGCAGATGCTGAGGCCTCTGAGCTCTCTCCCTATCCCCTAAAACTGCTTTTTAATTCAAACGCAGTGTAGTGCTTGGCGTGTAGTAGCTGTTCATTAAATATCTATTAAATAACTGACAGTGGAACAAGTGAATGAATACTGCCGTGTTCCCAACAACCTCTTTGTTTGACTCAGCTTTACTTTTTCAGTGCCAGCTCTTGCAGGAATAAGAGAAAAAGCTGGGGAAGGTGGAGAACACGTGAGGTGAGCCGGCTTCGACCTCAGGAGCCAGGAAGGGGTATGGGGCAGGTTTGACCCCAGACACAGGAAGAGCGTCCTAGATTGCAGTTAGAATGAGTGAGCCTGGATCTGTGGGTGTTCTGACACTGGGGAAAAGGCTCCGAGAGATGGGGTCAGGGCCGCAATGGGGGCCAGCTCTGGAGCAGGCCCTGAGGGACAGAAGTGAGTGTCCACCTGGGCAGCTTGCAGAGCACCCCGGGAAGCACAGACCCTCTTCACACTGCAGCCTGCACTGTGAGGCCTGCTCCTGCTGCAGGTACAGGGCTCTGAGCCAACGTCAGGCATAGTCTGTGAAGAGAGTCTGCAGGGCCGCATGTTGTCACAAACCATGAAGAGACCTTTGGTCCATTTTCCCCACAGAGAGTTCAGTTCAGCTCAGCTCTTCTACTAGAGAGCGGCAAATCTTCGCGGCTGGCCACACTGGCTGCCTGGGTTTGTGTCTTGGTTGTACCATAGAGTCCTTCTGGGCTCAGTCTTTCCAGCTGCAGAATGGGGAGGCAGCCAGACCTATCTGACAGGGCTGCACGGGTTGCATAAAACCTTGCACGGCAAATCCTGTCACCTAGCAGACCCTCTGTAGTGACAGGTGTCATTGCCCTTTGCAAGGTCCCCTGGCTCAGGGGACCACCCTCAGACCCTACTCTCAAGGAGCTCTCAGATTCAGTGGCTCCACTCCAATATGTCAAGAGGGCACTGGAGATGAGGAGATCCCATGGACAGCCCTGTTGAAATGACTCCTTCTGCCTAGAAGCCCAGGGGTGGGCAGATGATGAAGAAACACTGTCATATGTCACCAGCTTTAAATTAATCTTAGCTGGCCCTGGGGAGTGGTTGAGCCACTCACCAGAGAGCTGAATCTCAGTCCCCACCCTGTTGCCCCGTAACCACAAGCTCTTGGACAAGTCGTCCCCCTTTCAGCGTTTTGGTGGGTTCCCTGAATTCCCCAGCAACGGCTTCCTAGGTAGTGTTGAGCTGTCACAGCACTAGGGGCCTTGGTGCCCCCAGACAGGTAACAAATGTCCCTGAGCCACTGTGAAAAGCACAGGCTGAGTGGGTCGGGCCTGGGCCAGGCACAGGACTAAGCTGGAACCCTGAATCTTCACAAAATATGTTCAGGCAGGGACTGGTATTCTCTCCATTGTAGAGTTGCAGAGATGGAGGTACAGCCAGGAAGGGACCTCCTTGGACTGCTTACTGGGCAGTGAAGTATGAATCTGGAGCTGGGCATGGGGGCACACGCCTGTGGTTTCAGCAGCCAGGGAGGCTGAGACAGGAGGATGGCAAGTGGAAGCCCAACCCGGGCAACTTAGCAACTCGGTGAATGTCTCTAACTCTGTCTGTCTGTCTGTCTGTCTGTCTGTCTGTCTGTCTCTGTCTGTCTGTCTGTACTTATCTCTCTCTCTCTCTCTCTCTCTCTCTCTCTCTCTCTCTCTCCCCCCATCTCTGTATATGTGGAGTTATAGCTCAGTGAGGAGGCCCTGACTCCAGTTCCTCCTACTGAGGAACAAACAAAACTTTGGACCAAGCCACTGAGGGGCAGAAAGTCAAAGGTCAATGTGATAGATGTATGCTTCAGGGCGACACCCTGGTGCTTGAGTGGAAAATGATCGAGGGACAGGACTGGGACGCAGCAGCCCAGATTCTCCCACAGAGGGAGAAAATGTCAGTGGTGGTCCACCCGCTTCACACAGTGCACACCAGAGTTTATACCGCAGATTCCCTGGGAGCTCCTCGGTTCCTGTGTGTCTCTTGCGTCCCTCTGGCTGGCAGCAGAAGGTGGAGCTGGCTTGAGCAATGGGGTTCCACCCCCAACCCTCCCACCCACCTCTCCCCACCTAACCACACTCTCCTTGCCAAGCCAAAGATACACTCCTGCTCAGTCTGCCCGGCTTCTGTGGCCTGTGGCACAGAGCCAACCCAGCCACATCCGGTCAGGCCCTGGCGTCCCACCATCTCCGCCCTGTGTGCACTATGATCCTCCTTTCCAGCTGCGTGCAGTGTCCTCTTCCCTCCTCTCCACAGGAAGCAACATCCATTTTACCCTGGAGGGCAGAGGCGAGAGCCAAGGGCAGAAATCACAAGCAGGGCTGGGACTAGGGGAGGTGTGCTGGGCGCTGTCTTTCAGGGGTGCAGAGCTCACTTGCCCTTCATCCTAGCCTGGCCCTGTGTAGGTGGGGGGAAATGCCAGATCAGTACCCACCTAAGAGCCGTGGATTCCAGAGCTGCCACCCAGGGTAGTGAGCTGCCTGCTACAGAGGGAATCAAGCCCAGGTGTTTGGCTGCCTCTTGGGGACGCTGAGGATTCTATTATGGTGGGGATCCTGAGGTGCCTCCCATCCCTTAGGACTGAGGCATCTAAGCATCCTCCCCTGAGCCTCACAGCCCCGCATCCTCTTCCTCCCTTCCCCTCTGCTTTTACCTGCAAGGTCCCTCATCTGCCAGTTAGCCACCGGCTACCTCACGACAGCTCTTGTGGCGGCCTCGTCTTGTTACTTCAGCTTCATGTGTCACTTTCCTAACAGAACTGCACCAGGGGCAGGGACGGAATTTTCTTCTCGCCATGGGTGTGGGAGATTCTAATGTTTATTAAAAATCCTTGGTGTTAATAGTGCACATATTGCTGATTTAATTATCACACCAGGGCCTCGGGTAGGTTCTACTAATGAGACCGTTCTGCAGAGAGGAAAGGAAGCTCATAGATGTACATGGAAGCTACCATTTTATTTTATTTTATTAAAGTTATTATTTTTTAATGTATTTGGCTGTTACAGGGTCTCACTATGCAGCTCAGACTTGCAATGATCCTCCTGTTTTCAGCTTCCTCAGCACTGGAAATACAGGTGTGTGCCACTATGCCTGGACTCTGTGGTTGGCTTGGCCTGCCCTGGGGGTGGGGTGGGGAGTGTGGGGGTGGGGCGTGTAGTGCCAGGGATTGAACTGCTGTCCCTGCATTTGCCTAAGCCGGCACTTTAGCTCACTGAGGTATCTCACTGGCCTGGCAGCTACTATCTTAAATAGAGACTCAGGAGCCACACTGTCAGGAGGCTACTGGAGTCTAAGCTTTGGGAAGTTGTTTACTCTCTTAGGCCTCAGCATCCTTACTGGAAAATGGGATAATAACCTTACATGCATCCCAGTTTCTTGTGAGGGTAAAGGAGTTAAGATACATGCAAAGTTTTTAGAATAGTGCCTACCCAGAGCCCTCAGTGTCTGTTGGCTGTTTCTATTGTTACTGATGCAATGATAAGAATGGCAGCCTTCTTGAGTCTAGAAGGACCACAATATCAGTTATAGTGTTTCTAGAGGATGGATAAGATCCAGATGGATCATTTAGAGGGAAGAAAGACTGCGCACCTGTAGGGCTTCTGATGTTGTCAGGATGGCCCTTGTCCAGCAGAGAGCAATCTGCCCAGGGGTCATTTGGACAAATGGAGGAGTGAGCCTCTGATGGGTCTAACTGGCAGGGGTCAGTCCCTCGGGACTTGGCCACCTTTGGGGTGAATTCAAGAGACTATGGAGTGGAAGGTAAGACCTGGTCTTTAATTATTGATTAATTGATTAATTAAAGCAGATAAGTGAGAAGGTCAGGCTCTGAGGGCCTCATACTGAGAGGTGGGGTAAGGACAGAGGAGTGAACCTAGGGAGCTCAGCTCCCCTCAAAATGAGCCTGTGTACAGACAGGAGGAGAGGAGACAGCAGGCTACTTTCTAGCCCTCCATCAGGGTCTGAGAAGGAAGGGCTCCCCCAGGGAGGAGAAAAATCCCCACGAGAAGTTGCAGCTCATCTGAAGAGCTTGACGAGGAACCAGAGCAGGGCTGAGCTGTTCGCTGGACACCACGTCTGTGTGGAAGTGATGCAGGTGAGCTCTGAGAGGGTCACCCAGGCCGCTGATGCCTTGCTGGGGAAGAGCAGGCTGGGGGAAGAGGCACCCTGCCACCACCTCTGGTCTGTACCCGGCTGATCCACTTGCCTTTGAGAAGGCAAATGCTGTTTGCATTTCTGTCATTTAAAACAATGTGGTGTTGTGACACTCTGCAATCTGAAGATAAATGTTTAATAAAAGGATTCAATTTGATATGATGTCGGAACTTAATTAGATCCACAATGCACAGAGGGCTTGGCAAGCCCTTTAATTAGGAGCTACTTAAGGGTCTTGTGTGGGGGGATCCACAGTGCTGCCCAGGGGCTGTGGGGGGTGGAATGGCACTTCCTGGTCTGGATGCCTGTTCTCTGCAGATTCCGGCTCAAAGATGCTGCCTTATGGCAGTTCTTGGTGTGGGGGGTGGAGGGTCCTAGTGAGTTCAGTGCTTGGAAGTCTGCATTTGCTAGCACTGGGCTGCAGCCTGTGGCCTTAGAAAGATGATGTGAACTTGGCCCACTAAAGCTTCGGGACTGTAACCCAGGTCAGATGAAGAACCTTCAGAGATCAACCTTGGGGATAGGGAACTATCTCTAAGTGCACTTGACCTTCAGTGCAGGGTCGTTGAAGGTCAAGGCTGCTGGAGGCTGGTAAACAATCACATTTGGGATCTCAGCCAGGATGAACATTCTGCAGTTATGTATCTGTTTGGCTTCTCTGGTCATTAAATGTGGGCTGAGAGAATCCCTGATGTCCAACACACACCATATCCCCCTCCTGCCCATGGCTCTGGCCAATTAAGCCCCTCTTCTGAGACCTCCTGGACCTTTCCAGCTATGCAAGGCTGTGTTTCAGTACCATGGCCAGCGCCTCCACTCCTGCTGGTCAAGGCCCAGTTCCCCACCATTGTACAGTCTATTAACTTTCATCCCAATTTCAAGATGTAGAAACGATAGCAGTTTTGGCAGCAGGAAAGTATAGACCCAGGACCATGAGCTTTGAACTCAAGAGCCTCAGCATTGCCTGTGGTGAGTGGCACTAGTAATACACTGCGCCTGCTAGTATATGGGGTTCATAACATCCACGTCAAAGTGATGCTCAAAGAGCCACCCATGAAGAAGGTGGGTGGTCCCAGGGTATCATCGGTAACCCTTTAGGTTCAGACTCCAACAATCCACATTCAAGTACCAATAGGGCATTTTTCAACAGGCACAGAATATACTGTGTAAGAGTGAAACAGCCTGAGGAACCAAAATGACTGGGTTCAAATCTCAAGGCTGCCATTTGCTAGTCATGACCATGGGCAAGAAATGTCATCTGTTAGTACCTTAGTTTCCTTATATGGAATAAAATGGTCAGATTATTATGGGTTAGTGTCCCCCCACTCCTGTAGTGCTGGGGTTGAAGCAAGGCTTTTGTACAGAGCTACACCCCCAAACCCTGTGTTTACCTCTTTAATTTTTGGGATTAGATCTTGTTAAGATACCGAGGATGGGATGGAACTCGTGATGCTCCTCCCTCTGTCTCCCAGACTGTTTGGATTACAGGGAGGCGTCATCCCTTTTGGCTATGTATTGGACCTTAGCTATCCCATAAGGCCATGCGCTGAAGCCTCATTATCCCCCTGTGCTACTATTGGGCGATAGAGGGGCCTTGAAGAGGTGGAGTCTGGAAGGAGGAAGTGAGATCACCAGGGAGGTGTACTTGAAGGAGATGCTGGGATCCCACCCCCACCTGTCTCGCTCTCTGCTTCTTTGCTGCCAGGAGGTGAGCAGCATCCTCCACAACACTCTATCCTCTGTCACACTCCACCTAGCCACAGGCCCAAAACACAGGAGCCAGGTGACTATGGATGGAGCCTCTGACACTATGAGCCAAGCAAACTTTTCTTCCTCTTACGTTGTTTAGCTCAGGTACTTTGTCACAGTGACAGAAATCTGATTAATACAAACATCTAATGGGTTGTTGGAAGATTAAACGATTTCCTACTTTGCATTTTAAGTGACTTATCAGAGTATCTGGTACATAGTAAGGACTCAATAAGCATTAGCAGTTACTCTACCATCACTATTATTGAAAGTGTCTGATACATAGTGGGTATTTAAAAAATAGTAGCAATTATAACTACATTGGGAATAACCTTTCACTCTGGGGTAAGCACCCCCAGTCTCCTCAGTCCCTGAAGGCCTTATCATGATTGCCCATGGCCTTAGCCACTCTGTGTTTTGCACAGTATTTATAGAACCCCAGGATCTCTTCTGGGAAGAGAGAGATGGCCTCATGGTGATGTTTCTTTCTCCATCCGTGCTGAAGACACAACCACATCTGGCCAGTTCTGTGTCTCCCCATCTTCCTGTACACATGCTCAAGAGATGCCCTCTCCAGGTCTCCTCAGTCCTCATTTGGCCCACCTTTGCCACGTGTCAGGCTACGCCACAGCTGAGCAGACACCTCACATACCTTAAATCAACGAAGAAAGCAAGCCTTTGTCTCAAGGTTGGTAGAGGATGCATCGTGTTGAAGGGTTACCAGCTTCAGCCCCCTCCTCCCAGCCATGTCCTTTCCCGCTAATACTGAGATTCCCAAAGTGTGTTTTGCTGATGTCAGCCTACAGCCAGGCTAGGAGGAGATAAACCATAAAGAGATCCCATTGCCAAGTGAGTTTGGGAAATGCCAGGCTAAATGAGGTTAAGCAGGCTGCCACACTGCAGGGCTTTTCTGAGCCTTTACTATGCTAATCGCATTGTCAAACTCTAACATGGGAATGTAGTGCACGGTCTTTGCAAAAGAGGCACTTCACCGAAGACTCTGTGTGTGTGTGTGTGTGTGTGTGTGTGTGTGTGTGTGTGTGTGTGTGTTTCGCCTCACAAGCTAGAGGCTTTGGATTACCCTTTGGTAAACACTGCACTAAAAGAAGTTGTGATATTATACCTGGGCCTTCACACGGAGAGGAAAAGGCAATGACAAGGTAGAGTAGAAGCTTTCCAACGCCTGCGTTTTGCGTGAGCGCCGGTGTGGGAAGCATTGCTGCAGATGTGCCTACAGGTAGCATCGCCTGCCTCTGCCGCATCCTGGCGGGGTCACCTGGCCTCTGGCTTCCTCATGTACCCGCTTCCCTGGGCATCTGAAACCCCCCGATGCTTGGCTTCTTCTTGCCCATTTTTCAGGATCCTAGGCCAGTACCACCTTTCCTGATGATCTTGTAGGTTTGCTGTCCTTGGGGTCCTGCGCTGGCTCTCTGTTTTTGCTCTCCGCACAACCCTGGGAGAACCCCATCTCCTTCCATCTTTCCTACTAACACCCCACAGATACCTGAACCTATTTCTCCAAGTCCTCCTCCCATAGACCCTCTCCACACATTGTATCCTCATCTAACCTGTTCCTGACCTGCAACTCTGGAAGCCACCCTTGACTTCTACCTCTGCATCCTGACTCCACCAGCTTGCGTGTTCTTTCACATACCGGGAGTCATCCATGCCTCTGTCCAGCACTCTGTCAGTTTTCTCAGCATTATTGTAACATCCTCCATGCCAGCCAGCCTCCCAGCCTCCCTCTCTGCCACCCCAACTATGGCTTACAAAGCGGAAGTCTGAGCACCTCTCTTTGGATGCCACTCCCATTCCTGCAGGATGAGGTGCAAACTGTTGGGCATGGGCTGTAGGATCCATCCCAGCTTCACTGGTGCCTTGCTCTTCAGAAGCCATGGCCTGCTCCAAGTCTGCAGACTCATCATGTCCCCTCCTATTTCCAGACTTTTCTGTGTGTGTGTGCCCTGTCTGGTCTTCCATTCCCACCTGCCTGCCATGACCTCATCTCTGGGTCTCCTTGGTTGGTGCCTTAGCATTCAGCTAGCACCTGACTTTCCCTAGGGTTCATCCTCAAGGGCTGGTCTTCCTCCGCCATCACCCAGCTCTCCCATTGGCCATACACCATGATGCCCTGAGATGCCTGTTGGCCTGGTTCCTTGCCAGCCACTCCCCTAGAGTGCTCAGTGGGCTGCTCAAGGCACGCAGCTCAGGCAGAAGCTGCCCTCCTGCTCCTATCTCCACCTCTGCCCGTGTCGATGAGCTATCCACAGAGAGTGAGCACTGTGATGCTGTAACCCACTGGCTGGGTTTAGTGCAGCCAGGGAAAAGCTCTGGATGGCACCTAGGGACTGAAGTGAGGCTGAGGGATTTTCTATGGTTCGCAGTGACCCATTTGCCCATTGTCAGATGTGACCTGGAGTTGGCAACACTGACCCTTGGTCTAGCCAGCTGCACAGACAGGACGATGCTTCGGAGTCTGGAGGCAGAGCCAATATCACCTTTCCCAGCTCCTCTTGTCCTTGTCTCATCACTTGGATGACAATGGCCTCTGATGGCAGGCACCGACTCAGTTTACTTCCTGTCCTCCTTTTTATAAGATGGCTGTCTTTGGAGCAGGGACTCCATGTGCTTTGTTCACAGAGTATCTCCATCACCCAGCCAGTGCCTGGGCTTATGCCAGCTACTCACTGAATGTCTGAGAATCAATGAATTCACAGCCATAGGTCCACTACAGAATATAAGTCTACATCTGATTGGTCAGGAAGGAAAGTATCTATACGAAGTTTGCAGTGATTGGCTGAAGTCTCATACCAAGCAGACTGATGAGCTAGCTGCAGGAATTGCTGCACAGAGGGTTCATTTTGTGTATCTCCCAGTTGCCTTGCCTGCAGAGCCTAGCCTAGTTTAGCTCGCTGCACTTGGTACCTCTGTTCTGCTCTACTCTACCTCAGCCATATTGGCTTCCCAGCTTTCCTTCAATGCACCATGTAGACTTCCACCCCAGGGCCTTTGCACTGTGGGTACCCTGCCTGAAATGCTCTACCCTTGCAACCCCCTGGACATCTCTCTCATTTCATTCAGGTAATAAATCATTGATCCGTTCACAGAATTGTGTCTGGTATTGGCTATTTACTGGTCAAATAAAGGATAATATTTAAAATAAAAAATCACTACTCATCACTCTTTGTTTTCTCAGTTGAATTCATTTTCCTCCTACTGTTAATCGTTTATGTATTGACTCCCTCCCTCCATGAGAACAGAAACTTCCCAAAAGCAGGATCTTAGGTTTATGCCTTGTAACTGAATTGCATTCACTGCACTGACTGGCACACAAGTAATCAGTAAATATTTGTGGCATGTATGAATGAATCACTTAAGCACCCCTCCCAATTCACCTTTTCAGAGAAATAATGTCACAACTGTGCTAGTGAAAAAGAAGAAATATTGGGCATGATAGTGCCCTCAAGAGGCAGAGACAGGAGGAACCCTGTGAGTTTGAGGCCAACATGGGCTACACTGTAAGTTCAAGGCCAGCCTACAGTACACAGTGTTACTATGTCTTAAGAAGGGGCGGGGAGATTCAGCTTCCTGTGTTGGCACATGCCTAAAATTTTAGCAGTTAAAAGACTGAGGCAAGAAGATAGCTGTGGGTTCAAGACCACCTTGGCCTATATAGTGAGACCTTGTCTCAAAAAAAAAAAAAAAGCCCAATGCAAAGCTCACCCTTACCCAACTCTACCCATCCTAACTCAACCCAACCTAACTCAACCCAAATCAAAACAAAACAAAATAAAAAAGAAGAAACTCATTGACTCGGGTTACATTTCTAGGTAATGAAGTCCTCATTTGTGCCTCCCATATACTCTAGGGTAGAATCTTCATTCTTTCATTTTCACACTTAATGTTCAGAAAAGTAATTTGCCTAAAAGATCCCTAACTAAGAATCTCAGGTCATCTGACTCCAAATCTTACATCCCTTGAGTGACAAGGCCTTTGACTTATTTATTTATTTTTTTTGTTGCCTTGACTTCTTCATCAGAGACAGAGATAAGTGAAGCATACTATTCATTGGGTTGGATGAAGGTCAAATGAGTTAATTTGGTGAAATGCTTAGACAAGGACCTGGAACATGCCAAGAAGAATTCTGTAAATGTTAGCTGTGGCTGGGCCCTTTAGATACTGAGTTATGAGCTTCTTCTTCATTAGGATTCAAACTTGCATTTCTGAGGTCTTTTCATGATATTAAGTAAACATATGCTAAACATCCATTGCTTACCATTGAGATTTGTCCTGGAAAGAAGCCTGCACTATATGGTCGAAAGCCTTGAGGCTCCCTGGACTTAAGTTGTCCCCACTTGCTAGTGTTAGTTTGTTTTCTTGATGAGAAGAGACTAGAGAATGTAGTAGAGATCTGGACAGATTTGTTGCATGGCCTTTATCATTTAAATCTGCATCTATCCAGAATTGATATTTTGGTGTGGTGTGAGGTAGGGATTGAGATCTTTTCCCCCATATGGTTATCCAGTTGGTTCAGTACTGTGTTGTCTGGATCGCTGGCTTAAAATTTTCACCTTGCTCCAAGTGATCTTTTTTCTCACGATGTCTGTGCGTCTTTCGTGTTATTCAAGGTAGAACTAATACACTTCTTTCCTAAGTCATTTTTCGTGTCTTCTCTCATGATCTGTTTATTTTCTACTCTGTATTGGTTTGGCCCTGTGCTGGGCGTGAGGAATGCCTAGGGCTGGTGAGTGGGTCTGGTACCACCCTTGCCTTCAAGGAGCTCACAAGGGGGGGCACATACATCAGTCAAGTCATGGGACACGTGATGAATATCAGTGAGAGGCCTGTGGCTCCCAGAGGTGGGTAGCTAGGAGACAGCCTAGTCAGGGTGCTCGGTGAAGTCCTCCCTGCAGAACCAATGGTAAAGTTGAGTCGGAACTTGCTCATCAGAGCACGTGTGGTGGGAAGTTGGCTTTACCCCATCTTCTGGTCTTCTGAGAGCATGAGCGTATTCAGTATTTTATACTTTAATCTGACATTTACCTCCTGGGGACTAGGAATATGTGTGTATATCCACACACACATACACTAATAGGAACCAAATACAGGGCTTTCACATGAGGTACATCCTTACACTACTACTACTACTACTATTATTATTATTATTAGTAGTAGTAGTAGTAGTAGTAGTAGTATTGAGACAGGATTTTACTACTTTACTAAGTTGCCCAGGCTGGACTCAAACTTGTGATTCTCCTGCCTCTGCCTCCCAAACTGCTGGAATTACAAGCTTGTACCTCCACATCTAGCTCAGATACTAACTAAAAAAAAAATTCATTTCAGAGCCTAGTAGTGGCTGAAAACAGCACAGGTTCTCCTAGTCATTCTGGAGTTGGTATAACCTGGCTACTTGCTCAGGGGAGGAGCCTGGGGGAAGCGCCTCAACTTCTGGAAGCAGACAGACCTCGTGTGAACCTTAGCTTTTTCATGGGCCAGCTAGTTCCTCCTGAGCCAATTGCCTATGCTATCTGAGGCTCAATTTCCTCACTGGAGAAGGGTGCCCAGTGGTATTGATCTCACAGACTTTTTACAAAGACAAAAGAAGGAAATCACACAGATCCCAATGCCTGGCAGTTAGTAGGAAGAAGACACCACTGTCTTTTTCGCAGCTGGAATTCCACAGGCCATGGACATGGGATATGCTCCGGTGGGAGAGCTGCGAATGGTGGAGTCAGACTGCGCTGGTGTCCCCACCTCCGCTCTTCACTTCCCTCAGTCTGTTTGTCCACCTGATGCCCGAGGCGGTAGCTCTTGCTTTTGAGGATTTCTGGAAAGAGTGGTTGAGATAATTTATGTGCAGCACCTGCCACGTTCTGGGAGCTGGTAGTGGTTCGCCATCAATCTAAGCCTGAGAAGCCCCGTGGGTTTCAGCTGTTTGCCAAGAGTGTAAACGGGAGGGCTGTGCTGCATCTCCCTGGCATCGTGGCTGATCAATAAACACTCGCTGAAGGGTCTGCTGGCTTCATGTGGGCACATGCCATCCTTGATGCAGGGGTCGGGGATATGAGGAAGGCGTGCGGAGGGAATTGTGAGCCGTGTGCTACTGACACCTGGTGGCTTTTGGATGGGTTTCAGGACCCTGGGTCCAGGACACTCTGACTTTCCCTGTGTGACTCTGTCCCCTGGGTCCTGGTGGGACCGACTTCCCTTTCTTCCCAGTAAAGAGCTTACTGCCATATGGCGATGTCTTCAACTGGTCGGGAGCCCGGTGAAGCCCAGAGGAACGCAGCCAAGGGAGCCTGCGGGGGCCCCTCGGAGGCAGCTGCTCCCGTGTCACAGCCCGGCTGCAGAGGCTGCCCTGCCCTCCTGTGGGCCTCCTTGCTGCCCTCTCCTGAGCATCGGGCTCTCCTCTTCCCAGGGAGGCAGGTGGCAGCTGAACGGACCCAGGGCTTCCTGCTCTGTCCCTACCATCCTGGCGGTTGCTAGGGCTTGCCCACTTGCTGGTCCCGCAAACCGGAGAGAGAGAATCGGGCTTGATCAGGGAGCTGGTGCTGTGTTTGCTGTCCCAGGCTGACCCTGTGCTTGAGAAAGGAAGGAGGGAAATGACAGGAACTTGCAGGTAGCGTGGGCAGAAGCTGATGGGTGTGAGCAGGCCTAGCTCGTGTGTGGCAAGTTCCATAAAAGATCTTTTAAGACTCTTCCAGTCTGCTTGGGAGGCTAGGATTATTATTCCCACTCAAGTGAGGAAACTGAGGCCCAGAAAGGCTAAGTAATCTCCCAAGATCACACATAGTCTGTGTGGCAGAGGCAGGGCTTAAATGTCCCCCATTCCACAATCACCACACTGCATGCAGGTGCCTTAAACCCAAGCAGTGTAGGGCTGTATTAAATGGAGATAGTTCCCATGCACTGCAAGGGGACAGGTTTCTTAAAATTCTGGTACTCCAGACAAACACATAGTGCTTGGTGCAAGTTTCCCACGCACATAGAGCTCTTATACACTTGTAAAATCTAGACAGAATTAACCATGGAGATTCAGGTGGGATGCTAACCAGAATTCAGCTAAGCAGCCCTGCTTTCATGCAGCACATGCTGTGTTTCCTGGAATCTCTTTTGCAGGCCCAAAAGTTGAACTCAAGACCTTACCCTTGCCAGGCAGGCGCGTATGCTGCTAAGTTGTTTCTCTGGCCCCCTGGAATCTCACTGGAAGACTGTATCTGTGCCCGCATGCACCAAGTATTGTTGCTGCTTCCTGACTTAGCTCAAGACGCCCTTCCCGCAAGGGCCACCACAAAGTTATTTGCCCCCAGTGACAGTGGCCAACTCTCTGTATCTGTGTCTGACCCTTCCTCATCTGTTGGGGACAAGCTGCACATTTCCTGCCCCATTATGCGGCTTTTATGATTCAAACTCAAAGTCTCAGTTCATCAAATAATTCAAGAAGCAAAAGCGGTATCCTCTGAGTGTGGCTTCCTAGCGACCCAGACTGCGCAAGACAAATTCTGTCCTCGAGAGGAGAAAGATTTCCATCTGAAGGGCGGTTGTCTGCACATGGAAGCTGGACATGTGCGCCGCTCTGGTGGCAGCTGGACATGTTTATCAATCTGTTCAAAGTTAAATGCTGTCACTTGGGGTCATCGTTTTGTGTGAACACAGAGACAAACTCCAGACCCAGACTGGCGCAGCCTTGCTGTGTTGGACAGCGCCTCTGCAGATCCTTATAAGCCAGTTATGCTTAAGTGGATTTTAAAAGATTATCATCAACTCAAAAACACATACAAGCGCGTGTGCACACACACACACGTGGTGCCCGGACCGATCGCTGTGGCGAGGGAGGACTCAGAGACCAGGGAAATCCTATCCTGTCTTGTGCGACTCTGCGCAGATTAAAACAGAGCAGCAGGCCAGCAAAGAGAGGTAATTGGACACCACCTTTCAGAGCCAATCCTCCAAATCTGTTTGTGGAGGGGAACTGGCTTTGAGAAGTGTTTTCTTCCTGCTGGAGTGCTCACGACGGGTAGTCCTCTGGGAGGTGACAAAATGACTCTCGGAGAAGTGACAGCAAAATCCTCACCACCCCCAAGCGAAGCTTACAGTCAACACGGAAGTGTGTTCACATGGGTGCATTTGGGGAAGGGATCTAATGTGCTTTTCCTTCCCAGAAGCAGCCACCATGTAGAAATCACTCTGGTCCCTTTGGTCAGTTCAGTTGCCCTATATTTAGGAGCACAGATTTAGGAGTCAGACAGCCCAGGTCTGCGTTCCAGCAGTGCCAGTTCCAGGCTGTGTGGCTGTGTGCAACTTGCTTGACTTCTCTGAGCCTCTTTTTGCTCACCAGTACAAAGGTGCTGGTGGTCATGGTGATGGCCTAGAAGGTTTTATTATGGAGCTTGCATGAGATACATCTATGAAATACTCAGCACGGGTTCCTGAACTGGAGTCCAGAGCCTGTGTGGGATCAGGTGTGAGCTACTCACCAGCTTCTCTTGCACCTGACCTGAGGCATGCAGGAGCCCAGAAAGAAGGGCAGATCTGCTGCTCCAGGCCTTATCCTCTGGGCTCTACTTGGGTTGTACCTCCTCAGGAAGCTTCTCCAAGCCCAGATGTCTTGACAGGATGTGGCCTTACCCATGACCCCTGCTCCTGGCCCCTGGATTCATAGTCTGTCCAAGGCTTTTCTTCTAGCTTTATATTTTGTCTTTAAGAAATTTGCGGGCCAGTGAGATAGCTCAGTGGTCTAAAGTGCCTGTTTAGGCAAGCTTAGGCAACCACAGAGACCTCAGTTGGATCCCTGGCACCACATGCTGCACCAGCCCTACCCCCAGGGCAGGCTGAGCTGGCTGTAACATTAAATAAACAAATAAATGTTTAAAAAAAAGAAAAAAGAAAGAAATTTGCATCTTGTGAAATGGGAGTGACCTGAAGAGAGAAAGAGAGATAGTTCTTCTGCGATACAGCTTGGTGCCTGGGTAGATGAGTCTTAGGTATCTCTAGGTAGTGAGCTCAGTCTCAAAACTGATAAAAAGTTAGTCAAATAGGAACAGTTCCATCCCTACTGTCCACTCATGTTGCTTTCTTTAAAATACCAAAACTCAGGCTGAAGCTGGGTGTCATGCTGCACTCCCACAATCCCAATGACGTGGGAGGCTGGCGCAGGAGGACTGTAAGTTCAAAGCCAGCCTGGGCAAGTGGATGAGAATCTGTCTCAAAATAAAATTTAAGGAATAATTTGAAAATACCTGGGGTGGGGTGTAGCTCAGTGCTAGAGCAGTTGGTCTTAAGATGCGGGTTAGGCTCACAGCACCGTAAAACAAAATTAAGCGGTGTGTGAATGTGTGAGTGTGTGCATGTATGTGTGTGTGTGTGTATGGGCATGTGTGCATGTTTGTGCCTGTGTGTGTACACTTGCATGCACTGTCAGGCACAGTGACACCTACCTCTGTCCTTCCCACCTCCCCCTCCTATGCGGTTCTGTTGTCTCCTAGGAGAGTGTCTTATTGGCGCTCGCTTCACTGGATCAGAAAGGTGCTGGCTGAGGTTGTTTCTTGAGCAGAGCTGAATTAAAAAGACAACACTTCTCTAGATAATCGCATTTGCTACCCAGATCCTTTTTTTCCATAGCCTCAAACTCTCATAAAAACCCCAATCTCTCGCCCTGACTATGTGCTTCCTGTTTTGGAATCCTGCCCAATGTCTCTCTTGGCTGCCAATCCCGATCTAAATAGGCTCTTGTCTTTTCTTTCTTAATTATTTTATTTTTTTCTTGTTTCAGAACTTTTGTTTGTTTATTTATTTATTTTTTATGGCCAGCTCAGCCTGCCCTGAGGGCAGGGCTGGCGCAGCATGTGGTGCCAGGACCAAGATCCCTGCAGCCGCCTAAGCTTTCCTAAGCAGGTGCTTTAGACCACTGAGCCATCTTGCCAGGCCCAGCCCTTGTCTTTTCTATGAAAAAAAAAAAAAAAAATGAAGAAGACAAGCAGCCACTGGCTGTGGTGGCACACAGCTGAAATCACAGCCCTCGGGAGGCTGAACCAGGAAACTGTGATACACACAGCAAGACTTTGTCTCAAGCAACTGAGCAAGCAAATAAAAAGACAAGCAGAGTGGATCTGAAAAGCTTCGGGAATTTAGGACAAATGCGTGGGCTTGCGAGGTGAGCTGCCGTGCTCACATATGGCTTGCCTCACAAACCAGGTTAGGTGTGCACGTTGGTGTATGCATTGGCCAATAACAACAATTAGACAGCAGGTGACATCTGCTGAGTGCTTGCTGTATCTGCTGCTCACTCCTCTCTCTATTTTACACTTACCAGCCTACCTACCCCACGGAACGCATGGTGATGCAGGTGTTTCAGTGCTCCCAGTTTGTGGGGAAGAAAGCAGAACACAGAGAGGCCAAGCGGCGTGCCTGGGGCTGTTGAGCTAGTGAGGTGTGCGCAGGATTGAGAGCTGGCCCATTAGCCTAGCCAATGTTTCCTGAGACCCACAGCATGCTGGGCACGGGTGGGGTGTACCACAACATGGGAATTCAGTGGTTGGGGAACATGCATGGGACCTCCTGGAGGGCCCACTGAAACACAGGACGCTGGCGTCACCCAAGGAGGTCCTTGTCTCATGTCACTGGGGTGAAGAATTTGTGTAAGGGTTCCTAAGGGCTGATGTTCTGGGGCTAGCACCTTGACACCCATTGCTTTAACAGATTTGGCTTTCTTCCCTTTGGAGTAAGAAGAGAGAGCTCCATAATTTATAGGTGGAAACAGAACCCCTAACCCCCTCCCTGAGACACAGATTTGGTCTGGAACTTGGTGGAGTGTATATGTTTTACACCCCTGGAATACTCCGGTGGCTCTGATTCTCAACCTTGAGTTATCCTCCTAGAGGAGTATTATTCATAAAGGCACAATTTTGGAGTGGGCACAGTGTACCAGGCCATGTGGCCTAGATAAAATCGCAGCACAGGCCCCTTGCTGGTGATGTGACTTCCAGCAGGTGATGTGACTTGTTGTCCCAGGCTCAGTTTCCCTTCCTGGAAAGTGGACCAGGTGAGTCAGAATGCAGAGCTTGGTGACCTCATCATGGCTGGTGATCACCATGGAAACATCCGGGTCTGAAAGCATGAGGTGCAAGCCATCCACAGGGGCGCAGAGTCTGGGAAGCCTAGGAAGATCGAATGCTGCTGTGGGTGGTCATCACACTGACTGCTATTAGTGTCATTCACCCAGCCAGTCAGAGGTTAGGGATAGTGCAAAGCATTCTATGGAAAAATTCCACCGAATCATCTCAGGAATCCTAATTAGGGTCTCTACTTCAGACAGGTCGCAGAGCTGCTTTCTGGTAAACCCCAGTCCTGCTCTGTGTGATGCTGGACAAATTGCCAGACTTCTCTGGGCCCGCAAAGTAGGGCTGCTCTCCCTGCCCTAGGGGGTCTTTCTGCTGAGATTCCAGAGTGTGCTGCTCTAGCCAGCAACTCCTCATCCTGCAAGGCTAAGGTTCCTCAGCTCCTAGGGCCTTGGGCATCCCCAACATGGAAGACTTTGGTCCATAAACTGCAGGTGTCAAGAGACAGCACTCTCTGATTTGGAATTCTAGACTCTGTAAGTGTGTGCCATCTGCAAACTCGGGGAGTCTGTGCCATCCTGGATTCCCTGTCCCTTCTCAGGGCCTCCCATTGGGCCCTGCACACCAGGGCCTGAACTCATGGGGCCTTGCGGCAAGTGGAGGAAAGAGGTGCCCAAGCACAGAGAGGTTGTGCTGCTGACCCATGGCCACCCAGCCCACCTCAGCCATCTCCCACATGTATCTGTTCCTTCTCCAGGGTTCCCAGTCCTTCTTTATCTTGCTTGCTCCTCTCTGGGCCTGTGCCTTGTGCCCTGGCAAAAGTCTAAACATAACTTTGTGGTGGCCAAAAGTCCCACCTCCCTAGATTGGCTTAATGGTCCTGGCTCGGCGCAGCTACTGGATTAAGAACCACAGGCCCAAGTGACCTCTGAATCATCTAGAAGTGTTAAAAAAAAAAAATGATCTAGGAGCTCCACCAGGTTTTGCACTGTCCTGAGCTGTTGATTCTTTGAACAGAAGAAAGCGCTGGATATGGAGCCTGAAAACCAGTCCTGGTTCTCCCACTACTTTCTGAGTGAATGTTTTAAATGCGGATGGGATGAAGCACTCATCTCTGGCTCTCTCACCGGGGATTGCCTTCTGCTCCGAGGGTGGTCTCGAGCCAGCCCAGCCTCTCTCTGGAGTAGAGCTCCCTTAGCGAAGGACATCAGTACCCTTATTAGCCTCAGTGGCTATCCCAGGGCCCAGACACAGCTGCTTACAGACTCTGAGCTCACAAGCACTGCTGGAAGACTGAAGGACGCTTCTGAGTTCACAGTAGGGTGCGCTGTCCATGAACCAAAGCTGTTGCCCTCAGACACCCAGCAGCAGCTGGAGTCATCTGGGCTTTCTTTCTTTCTTTTTTCATGTCCATTTCCATCTTTTTTTTTTAGGGTCTCACTACTGAGTCATAGTGATCCTCCTGTTTGTACCTCCCAAGGGCTGGGATTACAGGCGCACACCACCACACCCAGTATCGCCGGCTCAGCACGCTCTAGAGCGGGGCCAGCATGGCACGAGGGGCCAGGAACCGAACCCTGGCCCCTGTACTTCCTCTAAGTAAGCGCTAAATCTGCTGAGCTATACTGCCAGCCCTCATCTAGGCTTTAAACAGGAGCAGTACCACGCTTTGTCTGACTTGTTGTATCTTTAACTACTGTTTTTTTTTTGTTTTTTTTGTTTGTTTTTGTGTGTGGGACCAAGGTTCAAACTTATGACCTTGCACTTGCCAGGCAGGCACTTGTGCCAAGGGCTATATCTCCCCAGCCCCTCTTTAACTACTGTTGAAAAAAAAATTTTTTTTTAAAAGTAAAACCTTTCGACAACAATTTGACCAAGTGTGTTTTCTACCTCTAGTCATTTTCTTCAAAAAAGGAGAGAGAGACAGAGACAGAGAGATACAGAGAGACAGGGACAGAAAGAGACAGAGACAGAAACAGAGAGACAGAGAGACACAGAGAGCCACAGAGACAGAGAGAGAGAGAGAGAGAGAGAGAGAGAGAGAGAGAGAACAAGTGCTACTCTGGCAACAGGCAATGCTGCTTGGGAATTTAGAGGCACGGGCACGAGAAACGCAACCCCGTGTTGGATGCCTCGCCCACTTGCTTTAGCTTCTGTGAGCATCCCTTCGGTGCTCAGCACAAGCTCCCCGCAATGCCAAGGACGACAGCCACAACCTAATTCATTCTGGACTAGTGTTTCCTTTCCTTTCTTGCTTTCTTTTTAAAGACTTTCCATTAGAAGAAAGACTAATCTGACCCATACAGCTGTTTCCGCTGTGTATCCTCCTCTCCTTCCTCTTCCTGCTCCTCTTCATCACCTCTTCCTCCTCCTTAACTTCTAATTGGATGAAATGTGGGCCCAGGAGAGAGGAAGAGTTGGGGTTTCATTGGCCAGCTTCCTTCTTTATCAATGGAGCTGCTATTTATGGAGGATCTTTTTTTTTTTCCACTGCAAAGGCAAGCGAAGAGCCTCAGCCAACCAGGGGAACGCTTTCTTAGGAGCTGTGCAATACTTTGGTTCCTGTCTATTCAATGGTTTGCTTTTGAAAGCAGATTTGCAGCCCTTTACAAGAGTTTCTGGCTCAAACATTAAAAGGCACCACTTTATCCAAGCAGCAAAGCCCAGCTGAGTCAGTCCACAGCTATTGCTAAGGAGAACTTGGCCTCCATCCTGGCCAAAGGAAGGATCCACTGTTTTACAGGAAACTGAGGCTGCAGACAGCAAATCAGTGTATGGGGGACAGGCGTTCATTGGCTGTAAGCTGACTCCGTTCAACTGCAGCACCACCCTGCGAGCTGAGTGCGCTTATCTTTATTTTCCAGATGAGGAAGCTGAGGCTCAGAGAAGCTAAGTGACCTGGCCAGGACCACACAGACAGGAAGTGACGCAGCCCTCTGACGTCAAAGACTGCTCGATGATATTTGCCTCCATTCTACTGCGCAGGGCAGCCAGGGATCAGAGCAGACAAGGAGAGGCTTCGGCAGGTGAAAGCCTCCCACCCTTCTCCACCCACCCAGGACCTAGGAGGGGGTGGGCATGAGGATTGTGCTCAAGTTGCATGTGTGTGTGGGTGCACGTACGCATG
The DNA here is from genome assembly GCA_004027025.1 of Myocastor coypus. Lineage (NCBI taxonomy): Eukaryota > Metazoa > Chordata > Mammalia > Rodentia > Myocastoridae > Myocastor > Myocastor coypus. The sequence goes on along the minus strand of PVJA010026181.1, from coordinate 2,331 downwards.
TGTGCCTGTGTGTGTGTGTGTGTGTGTGTGTGTGTGCGCGCATGTGTTTAAGAGAGAAAGGCACTATTAAGAGAGAACCAGGATAATTAGATATTGTTTTCTCCCCAAATGGAAATAACACCATGGTTTATTTGTGATATGAAAACCCAGGCCTGCTCATGCTAACACACTTGGTTCTGAAGAAAAAAGAATAATAAAGGACATGAAAACTGCTGTGCCCCCCACTCCCATCTAGAGGTAAGGGGCACCCATAGCTAGGCTGAGCTCAAACTCTCTGCCTTGATGGATGGAGGCGCATCTCAGTCTTGCCTGTTGGCAAGTTGCCATGGAGACAGTCAGAGGGCAATTAGCATCAGTTACTCATTGTTAGACTTCGATCTTTCATTTGACTTCAGGATATCTGACTGGTTGCCATGTGCTACCTACTCAGGCCTGTTACGCCTAGGGTAGACTTTGAGGCTTCCAAAATATGATGATGTTTGTGAAGATTAAGGACATGGGAGAGTTTTGATGGGATACTAAGAAAAAAGAGAACGTAAAATTACATGCCAGTATCACAGCTAAGTCTTCAGTTATAAATTTTCATTCACAGACAAAGGGCAAAGAACACTGAGTCCTTTTCTGAAAACACTGTCAATATTTACTCCTGAATGAGAATGCCATGGATTATTTTAACCGTTTACTACAGATTTAAGGGTGAGTGTGTTTTGCTTATACCATCAGAGGATAATATGTACTATTTATAAAAAGGAATAGGTATGCGAGGACAAGATGTTTTTCAAAGGTACACAGTTACTAGTGTGGGCACAGGCAAAATAAAAGAGCATTAAGCAATTTCCTGTTGACCTCAATCAATACTCCAGCGTGGAGGGGTATTAGTGAGGAGGCTGGGGCCCCTGGGTGGCAGAACGCTCCTCCGTGTTTCTGGAACATTGGCTTCTTCCCAGTGCCCTAGCCCTGTTCTTAGGTCCTGTGAGAGGAAATGCCAGCTGAAACGAGCAAGGGGAAGTTCCTCTCTGTCAAAGCCTCACTGGTCCTTGCTTAGTTATGTTGAGGGTTCTGCTTCCCTGGTGGAAATTGCTGGCTTTATCCAGGGCATCTTCCAGAGAGCAAACAGAAGGGACAAGCAGGGGAATGTGGGCAGTGTACCCCAAATGAATGGCTTTGGTTTGGTGGGCATGTTTGGTATGAAACTGTAAAGAACCTTCTTGAAAGTTTCTGTTGCAGGAAAGTGAATTCTAGGGTTTCTCCTGGGCAGAGTTGAGAAGTCTCCCCAAGGTCTACCTCCCCCATGATCCTGTCCTTTTGAAATGAGTGGTAAAGACAACAATAAAAACCAATTCTTAAATCTTGGGGGAGAGTGGAGAGGTGAAAACAGATCTGTTTTATGGTGTACCTTCCATAAAAGAGGATTTATAGGTAAGTCGTTTTCTCTTTTTTCGAGGTGTTAGATTGAGAGGATCCTATAAACTGAGCTCCGGGGAGCGCTTGGTATAAAGGAAAAAATACCCGACAACTGGCAAGACAAAGAGCAACCAATCAGAGATACAGTGGGTGAGAAAGGCTCTGGCTCCAAAACAACTCAGAGCGTGTTAGCCTGTTACAGCAAGAGTGATGGCACAAAGGGATGCTGAGAAGGAGTCAGGATGACCTCAGATAAACGTGGAGACTGATGGTGAGAACTGGAAATGCAGGTCTAGTTTTAGCTCTTAGGGGATAACCAAAGCTTTGGGCCTTGATAAAGAATATATTCTTCTATTAATTCATTCAGCAGGTGCCTAATTGCTTCGCTGGGCAGACCTAGGGGTAGAGATGCAGAGGGGAGGAACACAGCAATTGCTTGTGTCTCAGAGCATGCGCATGCGCATGTGCAGAAGATTGACAGCTGAGTGTGAAGTGCCCAGAGAGGTGCACACAAGTGGGATGGGTGGGAGAGCTGTTCGTGCGTTCCCCGTGCGTAGAGAGCCTGCTACGTTCCAAGCACCTTCCCAAGTTGGGCAAGGGGAGGGGAGCTGTGAGAAGGGTGCTGTGCTTGGGCTTGAGATGGAGCAGTACGGAAACGACGTGGTAAGGAGCTCAGCACTTTGAAGTAGGAGCAAGGTCGGAGTCTACAAGGACCAGAAGAGGGCAGTGTGAAGAGATAGGGTGGTCAGAGCAGTAAGCTGAGGCCAAGTCGAGTCGCCTGTGGGCTTTGGTGAAGACTCGGAAGAATTGTTTACAATAATAGAGAGGATGATAGGAAATAGAGGGGTTTGATTCGTGGAAGGGATGAGTGGAGATAGGCTAGAGGGAAGGAGAAATAAAATGATTAAGATGTATGTATGTATATTT
>PVJA010026180.1:0-29945 GCA_004027025.1 Myocastor coypus | reverse complement strand
AAAAAATTATTTAAAAAAAAAAAAAAAAAAAAAAAGGGGGCCCGGTGGAATGGCTCAGTGGTCTAAAGCGCCTGCTTGGGAAAGCTTGGGCGGCTTTAGGGACCGCAGTTCGATCCCCAGCACCACATGCTGCGCCAGCCCTGCCCTGAGGGCAGGCTGAGCCGGCCATAAAAATGAGTAAACAAACAAAGGTTCTGAAACAAGAAAATAAATAAATAAATAAGTTCTCAAAATACCACAGATTAGTTAATTTATAAAGAAAAGAATTTTATTTCTTCTACTGGAGATCATTCTTCCTCTTTGAACTCTTACATCTTTTTTTTAAGCAACTAAATTTTTTAAAGAAAGTAAAAAATATTAGAAATGGTACAGAATTTCACTAAACAAAATGATAGGAATTCAACAATGGCTGTTATATTGTATATTGTTGTCTTCAAATTAGTTGTTCAGATTACCAAATATAAGCATGCAAATCTGATAAAAAGAGAGAAAGAGAAACAAGGTTTAAACATTAATTTTTCGTTTCAATAGACCAACAGAAATCAGCAATATAAGCTATGCTATATATATATATATATATATATATATATATACATATATATATAATTCTTTTTCCTTTCCTTCTTTCTTTTGATCTTTTCCTCATCCCACTTGTTACTCTCCTTCAAACAGTTTCTTTCCCTTTCATATTATCTGTTAACTCTTTCAGGTTCTTACATTAGGGCGACATTGCACTGTTTACACATGCAACTCTGATTTATTTCACTTGTAAGTATGGTTTGTAGTTACATCCATTTACCTGCAAAAGCCTCAAATTTATCTTCTTTATAGCTTTATATATTTCATTGTATAAAACTACCACATCTTCTTTTATCCATTCCTCAGTTGAAACAGAAACACTAAATCTACTGCAGGAGAAAGTAAGTAGAAATCTTGAAGACAGATAAGCAAAGAGTTCATTAGCAAATATTAAAGTAGGTAAGATCCACAACTGGATCTCACTTTTTTGGAGTTTCTGCACATCAGAAAAAATCGTCAACCAAATTAAAAAAAAAAAAAAACAATCTGGGGGAAAAAATTAGCTGACTGTCCATCAGACAAAAGTTTTTATCTAGAACATATAAAGAATTTTTAAAAATCAGGCCCTCAAAATTCTAAAACCCAGTAAAAACTGAGTATCTGAGATAAATGCACACTTCTCAGATGAAAAGATACAAATGACAAAGAAATATATGAAAAAAAAAATTTAACATCATTTGTCACTGGAGAAAATGAAAATTGAAACAACACTAAGATTCTATCTCCCTGGAAAAAAGAATGACTATCAAGAAGTCAACCAATAACAAATGCCAAGGGTGGAGATGAGGGGCTATAGGGAAAATGGACTGCTTCTCCACTGCTCATGGGAGTGCAGACTGCTACAACCATTATGAAAATCAGTGTGGAGCTTCCTCAAAAAACTGGGATTAGAGGTCCCATTCAGCTCAGCTATTCCCTTCCAGGGTTTGGCGGGAGAGGAACTGAAAATCTCATACCACGGCAATATATGTGCATCCATGTCTATAGCAGTGCAATTTATCATAGCTAAGTTTTGGAAACAACTGACTTATTTCCTTTTCCAAATCTTAGAGCAATCACTCTGTCACAGAACAAAGACTCATGGCTGCTATAGTGGTGTATAGGAGGGTACAGAGAGAGATGACTGGGGAGCCTCCCAGGGAGGTTAGGTGTCAGATGTGGGATGTGGAAATGGGCAAAGTTCAAAGGATCAGATCTGCCTCACAAACCAGACACACTGTGCATCTAGTAGCAAAAGAAGTTAGCTGAGGAGAAGCTCTTCTTGGACTGTCACAACAGAGAACCAAGCAACATGTTGAATCTGGATAAGGATTTCCAGAGTGAATACATAAACTCTCCACACACATAAGCACGTCAACTTTAATTAATTGTGAGAAATTTGAAAACTACTGAACAGCATGCATAATGTTTGCATGTGACCATGCTGTGTTAAAGTCATCCAGTATCCAAAACAATCCACATATGAATGAAGGTTTTTTTCCTCACAGAAACTTTGCATTTGCAGATCCCTTTAGCTGGAATGGCCATTTACTGTTATCTCTTCTTGTGACTGCCTCAGCTTGGCCAGCTTCTATTCATCCTCAGGTCTCAGTCCATATTCTATCCCCTGTAGGCCCCCCAGTGTCAGTAGCTTGGGGGTCATGCCAATACTGTCTTAAGGCGCTGACATCTATCTGTCTGCACCCTTTGCCTACTTACTTGTAGTCTTTCTAGCAAAACTCTGTGCCTTTCGAGGACTGCAAAGGCTGTGTTTTATTTAGATCCATGTTACTAGTGTCTGGTATGCACTGGGTGCTCAAAAATACCTCCTGAATTAGTAGATATAATACTGGAGTCCTTATAGCCAGGCATGGTGGTACATACCTCTAACCTCACCACTCAGGAAGCAAAGGCAAGAGGAGTACCACAAATTCAAGGCCAGCCCAGGCTACATAGAATTTTAAGGTCAGCAAGACCCTACCTCAAAAAACATAGAGTTGGTAACAAAATACCTAAACTGCTTTTTTGAGTAGACAGCTTCAGTCCTCGGACAAGCCTCTGAGTCCAACACAAAGGGTTTGTGTTTAAAAAAAAAATCAGCAAGCAGAGCAATTCATTTCTTGTGGGATTTCACAAATGTCATGGTGATATGCTCAGAGCCCCTCACAATGTCAGTAGCTACCAATTAAATAAATTAAAACAAGGTGGAAACCCAATGTAGGCACAGAGACACTGTCAGGGCTGCCTAGCAGAGAATGAGAGTGCAGAGAGATCCACAGCCAGAGGCCGGGGCCAGAGTTGGAAGTGTGAGAGCTCTCCTCTCACCCTGTGCTAAACACTTCTGTCCCACTGTTTGCATCTTCTATCTGAGGACTCACTGGGGCAAAACAAGTGTGTGCCATGAGTGAGAGAATTCATCAGTAGCATTAAAAAGGACACTTGAAGATACACACCAAGACAGATAATGATCTGTGTTTATGTTCCCTGCAAATCTGCAAGACCATCATAATTTTTCTCATATCTTGTCACTTGTTGGGTAAAGCAATTGATATGAGTTATTTATTTAAATTCTTCCCTTGCAAAAAAACTGATAAAGTAGATGCCCTTGCCATCCCTATGATGCAACTTAAGCTACAGACCACAGAATTTAAGCTGTGTGCTCAAAATCATATAGCCAGCACATGGCAGAGGTGAGATTCAAACCCAAGTATTATCCATCCAACTGTCCTCAGGAAAAAAGCAGATTGTGCTTGGTACTAACAGTTCTTGGTACTAACTCATTAGCAACATAAACACAATCATTTTTTTCAGATCCTGAAACACTAAAACACAGAGAACATTTTAGAAAATGAACATCTGTATTTAGAATAAATGAAAGCCTCTTGCAGAAAGCAAATACACTTGGGAGGACAGGAGGCAACCAGGAGCAGAGTGGGAGGGTCAAAACTCTGAGGGACAAGGCTCTGAGGAAAATCCCTGGATACCTAGGACCAAGGTGTTATGTAAAACCCACACCCTCCCTCCATCCCAAAGTTGAGATGAGAAACACTGGTCATCTATCTTATGTACTGAATTTGAACCACCTTCCTTGGATCTGTGTACCTAGGAGCTTAAATGCTGAATATTTGCCCTGGTATGCCTTCACAGCATGGGCTTACTGATATAGTAAACGTTAATGAAACAATTAATTATATGCATGAAAGCTAAACATGGAGTGAAGGTTTTCAATTTTCTTCCACAATAATGAACACCAGGCTTAGTTTCTTACCAAGCATTTTATATCCATTATTTATTTCAGCGATTCTAGTCATCATTAATAAAAGTTCATCCATGTGTGTTAAACTCTCACATCAACCAAGCGGGGGAAATGTGAAGAAGGCAATGCGCTAGGGCAAGATGCGGTGCTGAAGTCCTGACTTAGCTAACAGTATTGTATGTGGCTGTTGTGTACAGTGCCACGCTACCCATGTCACTTGCTACATTTCAGAGAAGCCTCATAATGTCACCCAACTAAGCCTCTCTGTGTCATTGCCATAGGAAGCATTGTCTCCTAGATAGCGCTTCTGAATCTGCATTCTGTTCTACAAAAGAATCTTCATGTCCCCCACTCTATCTCTCTACTCATCTTTTTTCAACAAGACACTCTTCCACTTCATCTGCAAGAATTCACCATCCCTCCTCTGGTCACTGAGTCCCTCCCTGAGAAGTGCATCACCTTCTCTACTCTTTTTGTTGAGCACACAACTTCTCCTGTAACCATCTCAACTCAAACAGGTGCTAGTTTTATTCCCAATCTTCCTAGCACTGAGCCTAGAGATAGAGTGGGCAACTCCTTCTGATTCCTAACCACTTCTCCATCTCTTTCACCTAAGAATATTCATCTTCAAATGTTTTACATATCTTGTCCCTCACTGTCCCTCATTGCTGCAGCCTGCAATCATAGGTCATTCTGTCATGCCTCGTGATTTGAGTTGCAGCTCTCTACATTCTCAGCATCTCAGTACACTTGCAGGTCTTTTTGCCAACACATCGATTTGGCATTATTCGCTTACTGCTTATCCTCCACCCTGGCGCATCATCGCAACCCTACTCCAGTCTATACTTGTCGTCATCTATTTTTAGCATCATACAACTTCGTCACTCTTTTGTCTCCCTCCAGAACCCCTGCCTATGGATGTGACTACTGTTTCACCTTCCTACTCCCCTTTAAAATACTTTTTCCTAGGGGAAAAAAAGGGCAAGTTACTTACACTTTTAGTGTCTCTTAGACCATAGAAAGGAAGGCTTGTGCTAACATTGATTGGAGAAATTCTTATGTTAATATCTTGTACTCTGAATAACTACTTTAAAGATAATGCAACATATTAGGTATTGTTATTCATCTATCCTCTTATCATGAAATTTGGCTTTACTTATTCTCCTGTAAAATATAAAAACAAGCTAAAATACTTTCCCCTCCATATCAAATTAATTTCCATGAGCTGTCCCATTACTCCTTCATGTACTCCTTGGCCTCTTTGCCTCCTTATGATTTGTTGTCCTCCTTGGAAAAAAATGGGCACACATCCAATTCTCTCTCTACTTCACACTGGTATCTAAGGTGAAAGTGTCTAGAAAAAAATCACATTAACTGACCTTAGTTTAAGTTTATGATCATCAGCTTCAAACATATACTATCTCCCTAAACCATTGATTCTGTTGTCCTAAAATCTATACCAGACTGCCTTTCCTCAAATTTCTAATACCTCTTCCCTTCTTCTTTCCCCTAACTGATAATTTTCATTCCTATTTAATTTAAAACCTTAAAGTATTAAAAAAAAAAAAAAACTAGATCCATATCACCAATGCACTCATCTACTAGCCTTGTTAACAAAACACTGAGCTTCTCTTCTCTTAAACTATGTTATAATGTTATATAAATTTATTCTTCCACATATACCCTAGATTCACCCTACTAAACCTATTGGATTGATATATGGATCTACCAATTTCACAGACATTAACTAGCATAATTATCTACTGGAAAATTCCCATCAACATACAAAAAATTATGCTTTCATCTACTAAAGAAAGGAAAAGTGCCGGGCGTGGTGGCGCACGCCTGTAATCCCAGAACTCGGGGGGCTGAGGCAGGAGGATTGGTGCAAGTTCAAGACCAGCCTGGGCTACAAAAGTGAGCTCAAGGTCAGCCTGATCTGCACAGCGAGACCCTGTCTCCAAAAGATTAAAAAAAAAAAAAAAAAAAGGAAAAAAGGAAGGAAGGAGAGGAGAAAGACAGGGAAGGAGGCAGGAAGGGAGGTAGGAGAGGAAGAAGAAAAAATAACTCTCCTGACCCTACTTCTCACGTCAAGTATTTATCCATTTCTCTGCTCTCTTTTACAGTGAAAGTCCTCAGAAGAACATCTACACTACTGGCTCTGATGCCTCTGCTCTGATTATCTCCCAGTCTCCTCCAGATAGGCTCTCTGTTCTCTCAGAATAGCTTCAGTCAACATGACTAATGGCTCCAATTTTCCAAATCCAATAGTTAATTCTCCAACTTAGCAAAGAATGATAACGCTGTAACCATTTAATGACATGTTAAAATATTTAGACCCCTTTTCTGGTGAACTGCTATTGAAACCATTTCTTAAACTCAGCCTAAGTGTCAAAACCAGAAACTCATGAGGCTCACAACCTGTAACTATCTGCTGAGTTATATCCTTCTGTATTTTGAATGAAGCTTCCCATAAGCGTTCCTTCTCCACAACTTAGTCCCATAAGACAGCAGCTGGGGAGGGGATGTGAAACCCACGCTTCTTTTAAATTCAATTTCAAAGGTCTCCATTGAGGAACAAATGTTAATTACACTGTACTGTGCAGCTGTCTCCACAGCCTCGGTCTGAGAAATTAATTTAACTTTTAATGGATCAGGGTAATAAGCTTCTCTCTCTCTCTCTCTCTCTCTCTCTCTCTCTCTCTCTCTCTCTCTCTCTCTCTCTCTCTCTCTCTCTCTCTCCTCTCTCTCTCCATTTAAGTTCTTCAGTGCTGAACTTTGCCAAAACTGAAGAGCTGAGGTGTTTAGCTCAAATCAAGAGAGCTAATATTTTTTTTTAATTTATGTTGTCAAAACAATAGCCTTAGCCCCCAAAGTTCAATATATCTTGTTGCACACTTAAAAAAAAAAAAAAAAAAAAAAAAAAAAGTAATTTAGTACAAGGTCTCACCATGCAGCTTGGACTCACAGTGATCCTCCTGTTTTCAGCCTTACCAGTGGTGGGATTACAGGAGTGCACCACCACGCATGGTTTTGGTGGCTGGTTCCAAGCACCCAGGGCACTTACCTAGGCAGGCATTTAGCCCCTGAGCTTTCCCGCTCACTGCACACACTTTTGATTTCTCCTACGTGTTAGGGTATCAAATTCTCTCAAATATATATGATTTACAGGAGATACAGAGAGACAAAGACAGAGACAGAGAGAGACAAAGAAAGATTGGAAATGCTAGGCTGGCTGAAAACCACAAAATTTCAATCAATGTATAAAGTAACTACACGTAAAAAGCTCTGAGCTGATAATTTTATGTTGAAGACCAGAAAAAATTGTTCACAGTATTTTATTCATTTTTAATTTTTCAAAATTAATTTCAATGAGAAAGAAACAGCAATGAGACAGTTACATGTTAGTAGGACAGTTACAATAATTAATACATTGAATATTGTTGTCTTTGTAATAGTTATTCAGAGTACAAGATGCAGACATGATATTTTGTCTAAACATTACTAGTACAAATCTTTCTTCTTATTGGACTAAGAGAAAGTAGCTTCGTTACAAAATGGTCCATTTTTTATATACCCCTTTTTTGTTTTGTTTTGCCAAAGATGGGCGTTTGATTGAATTCAGCAAAATAACCCAATACAGTCCAGTAGTCCATAATAACAATGGGTTAGCAGCAGAACTGGTAATGTCAAAAGTTGTTGACTTGAGCCTTTTACAGCTCAGCATATTAATATGGCTTTACTTTTTATGCCTCATGGTTGTACTTTTGTGCTGGATGGTTAGGACCATGATAAACTGAAACCTATATAACAAATACTAAATGAACAGAGAAGAATGATGCTCAAAATTTGTTGGTCTTCTTTATAAATGCATGCAAGCTAGGTGTTCATTCACATCAACAATCCATGTTTGTCTATGGACAACATCTCAAAATATCAAATAATCTATAATCAATAATTGAGACTATCAAGATCACAGAAAAAAGCACAAAAAATCAATCACATTTCCTTATACAGGAGAAACTGAAAACAACTAGAAATAGCAGAAAATGAAATAGTTGAATATAAATCTTGCAAACAAATGTCATCCATATGTTGGAAACTATAAAACATAAATAAATCAATGAATATCTACAGAAAGGTATTGTCTTCATGGTTTGGAGGCCTGAATAAAATTAGGAATCCAGTTCTCCCCAAAATAATCCAGAAATTAAACACAATCCAAATAAAATCCAGCAGACTTTTTTGTATATATAAGTAAGCTTATTATCAAATTATATAAAAGGGAAGAAGAAAAGCTAAAGCAAGCTAAAAATGTAGGACAAAGTTGGAGGATTCCAAGGACCTACTTTGGAGAATCAATACAAAGATATAAAAAGAAATATACAGTGGGTATTAGTGAAAGACTAGGCATATAGATAAAGGAAACAGAGCAGAAAGCACTAAATTAGATACATACCAATGTGCTCTAAACTTTCGAGACTTGGATAAAGGCAACCCAACAAGAAAAGAATAATCTTTTCAACAAATGAGATGGGAATAAATGAACATCCATGTACCATAAAAGTTACTTTATACTTTATATAAAATTTAACACAAAATGGTTTATAAATGTAACACTGAAACCTAACCTGTAAAACTTTTAGGGAAAAACAGAGCAACACTCAGGACTTTAGGAAAGGTTTCTTTTTTTTTTTAATTTATTTTATTTTATTTATTATTTTTATTCTTGTTTCAGAACCTTTGTTTATTCACTTCATTTTTTCAGCCGGCTCAGCCTCCCCGAGGGTAGGGCTGGTGCAGCATGTGGTGCCGGGGATTGAACTGCGGTCCCTGAAGCTGTCCAAGCACGCGCTTTAGACCACTGAGCCATCCCGCCAGGCCCCTAGGAAAGGTTTCTTAATTGTGACATCAAAAATATAATCATGAAAAGAAAATGATAAAGTGAACTTCGCTGAAATTAAAAATGTCAGCCATGTGTGGTGGCGCATGCCTATAATCCCAGCACTTGGGAGGCTGAGGCAGGAGGATCAATGCGAGTTCGAGACTAACCTGGGCTACAAAAATGAGCTCAAGGCCAGCCTGAACTACATAGTGAGACCCTGTCTCAAAATGGCAAAAAATGAAAAAAAGAAAAGAACTTAAGAATGTCTGTCCTTTGGAGCTTACTGTTAAGAATAAGATAAGCCAGAGACTGGCAAAATGTTTAGAAACTCTGTCTCTTAAAGTAAAAGTATGTGCTTCCATAATATACAAAACAATCTCAAACCCAGTAGAAAATAAAATATTTCATTTGTTGTCATATGGATAAAAGTACTCCTAGAAATATTTCCCAAAGAAAATACAAAAATGACCAGTAAGCACAAGAAATCAATCCCAGCACCAGTAGCCATGAGAGATTTCAAATTAAAACCCCAATGAGATATGTTAACAGTGTAATGAAACTAGACATACTAAGTGCTGGTAAGACTGTAGAGTACCTGGTAATAATTTGCTGATGATAATGTAAGATAGTAGACCTAGTCCAAAAACAAGCTGACATTTTCGTGCACAGTTAGACATGTATTTATTGTATGTTCAACACTACAACATCTTACTAAAAAATAAGAATTTGGGTTCACACAAAAACTTATACAGCTTTATATTTTCTTTTAAGCTTTTAAAAATCACTTTCTTTCTTTCTTTCTTTCTTTCTTTATTTATTTATTTATTTGGTACAGGATCTCACTATGCAGCTCAAACTCATAGTGACCCTCCTGCTTCAGCCTCCCCCACCCTGGGACTACAGGCGTGCACCACCATGCCTGGTCTCCATGGCTGGCTCAGTGTGGGGTGGGGCTGGCACAGCATGCAGTACCAGGGATTGAATCAAGGCCCTTGTCCTTGCCAGGCAGGTGCTTAGATCGCTAAGCTATCTCTCCAACCCAGCAGCTTTGTTCTTAATTGCCAAGAGCTAAGAAAAACCAAATGGTCCCCAATAAGCGAATGCACAAATAAATTCTGATACAACAATAGAGTAGTTGTGAAATAGAAATAAACTCGAAATGTGTGCACCAACATGGATAAAGGCAAAAGAGACTAGACTGAGGGGAAAAAGCCTATCTCTGAAAGTTAGAAATTACATGGTTCCATTTGTGTGCCATTCTGGGGGCCAAAGCTCTAGAGCTCCTTTCCATGCCCAGCACGTGCACATCTCCAAAGACGCAACACCTCCAAAGCATAGAATGCACGGCAAACTGTCTGATGTGCCCATTCCTCATTCACAGTCCCCAAAAGCTAAGGATGCATCTCCTTATGACTTTCTCTAAAATGGACTTCAGACCTGGTTCTACCTAGTAATTTAATAAGATAGACAGTAAGTCCATGTTCATGTAACCTATCCTGCTGGCTTTATGCATGCTGTCAACATTGACAAGACTGGAGAGAACTCCTGTCTGACCTACAGAACCAAAGGTTGCTTTGCTGTTTATTATTTTTCTCTTAAGTGGCCAAATGCAATTGTCAAGCAAAAATATATATTTGTGCACAGAAGGAATTCCTCATGTGATGAACCAGAATGTTCACCCCATTCAGTGTTCCGATGGCCTCAGCAAGGTGATCACTATACTGACTGGTGTGGAGACTGGCAAGATCTCCGAGTTCACAAGTTTAGCATTGTTCACCTGTTTGGTGACTGGATGTCCTAAGCAGGAAGAACTGGCATGATCACCAGAAGTAGGCAGAAATAGACAGATCTGGAGGTGTATCTTTAATGTAGGTATTAGATCTGCAGTGGGACAGAAAAATTGAGATTTCTCTGATATATTTTGTTCTCTTCTATCCATGTGTTGGCCTTACTGTCACTCCAGTAATTAAAAGCTACAAAGGGCAAGAGGCTAGAAGTTTAAAATCAATGGATCTGATAACATACTTACAATAGTAAAAATTGTCATTTGTAGGATTTATCTTATTTTTATTTATACTTTACTATTTGTATTATTTATTATCGAGGATACTAAGTAATTAACATCATTCTGATATTGAATTCTGCCAATGATTGTATAATAGTACAGATGGAAAACTGAGATGCAAAGGAGTGAAATGCCCTACCCAGTTTCACAATTTTACTGGAAAATAGAATTTCGAGCTTCTGGTCCTTCTGACTTGAAAACCTGTTCACTTACTACTACACTAGAGAATCTATTGGAGATTCAAATATCCACATGCTTACCCATGCTGACTTTCCCCAAACTAGTCGTGTCAGTTGCAATTGTGCCTTATTTTCAGTCTGATAAGTAGAAGGAAGCACATTGCTCCAAGAGATAACAGGAGAAGGGGGAAGATCAGCTTAGATTCAGATCAACCTGATGTGGATCTTGGCTCTCCACTTAGTAGCTAGTTTTCTTAGAATAACTCATTTCTCTGATTCATTCAAGTATTTACTGAATGCTTATCCTATAACAGGAAATGGTCCAGGATCTTAGGATACATTTCTAAACAAAATAGGGAAAAACACTGTTCTCAAGAGGCTTACATGGACATGAACAATAAATAAAGTAAAATATATAAAATATCAGATAGTTGTAAGTACCATAAAGAAAAAAAGTAGGGAATTGTAATGAGGACTAGAGGAATATTATAGCTGGAATATGCTTTGGTCGTCCCCCAAGGACGCATGTGCTATGGACTGGTCCCCAAAGTAGCAATATTGGGAGATGGTAGAATCTTTAATAGGTGGAGACTAGTAGAGATCCCTATGTCATAAAGAGGCATACCTCTAAAAGGGATTAGGCGGTTTTGATTTGACCTCTTAGTAGCTCTCACAAGAAGGTTGTTATGAAACCCTGGCCTCTTCCTCTTCTTCTGGTCCGCAGTATAAGTGTGACCAGCTGCTAGCCACCATCATGGGATACAGCAAAGGGATGATGCTCAACCAGAGCCTGCAAGGTGCTGCTTGAACGCTCAGTCTCCAAAACCATGAATCAACAGGCACCTAAAGTTGGTCTGTGCCAGGAATTTCATTATGGTAACAAAAAGATGATAAACTCAACAATTACATTTGTTTTAAGATAAGGAAGGCTACAATAAGGGAATGAAGTTTTAACAAAGACCTGCAGGAGGTTAGATAGCAATTCATGAAGACTTGTGAGGAAAGAGCACACTATTTTGGATAAGGAGCCACTGAAGGGTGTGAGCAATCAGTTGTCATGATTAGACTACTCTTTTCTAGGTATCCTTCTGTCTTGAAGTACTAAAAAAAACTATGAAGAACAAATCAAAAGCATCAGTTCAGCACCTCTTGAGTTAGTCGAAGCAAGAGATGATGATGATTTGGACCAAAGTATAAATAATGGAACTGGTGAAAAGAAGTTACAGTTGGGTATATCTGTCATGGACAGATGGCAGGGTCTACAACCAAATTATATGAGTTATGAAAGGAAAATAGTGATCAAGAATAGACCCAAGAATTTTTTCCTTTTGGCTAGAACAAATGAATGTGTGGAGACAACTAAGTCCATAATTAGTTTTGTTAACTTTGAAATATCAAGCTAACAATTGAACATGTAAGTCTTAAATGCAGGGAAGGAAGATAAAGTAGAAATTTTAGATTAATCAGTATATGACTAGCATTGAAAGGCCTGACACTAGATAAGTTCACTAAGGCAGTAAGTGGAAATAAGTAAAAGAGGATGGACATATCCCTTTAAGAGAAATTAAAATGAGTCAGCAAAGGATGCAAACAGGAATCATTTGGGAAGGAAAAAATAGAGAAGAGGATACAATGCTGGAAAACAGATGAAGAACACAGATCAAGGAGGAAATGATCAGCTGGGTCAAAGTACTTCCTAGGTCACATAAAATGAGGACTGAAAACCAGCCAATGAATTTATCAATGTACAAGTCATTTATAGCTGTGACAAGAAGAGTTGCAGTATGGGCAGAGTGTGTGAAAGCCTTATGAAATGGGATCATACTGCTAAGTGAAATAAATCAGGCCTGCATGTGTAATCATCATACTGTCTCCTTAGTATAAAAACCTGAAAGAGTACATAAAATGTGAAAGGTACAATAGGTAGTGTGAAAGAGAAAGGATCTGTTCCAAGGGAAGGAACAACTGGGGCAAGGAAAAAGAGGAAAGAAGGGAAGGGAGAAAGATATATTAATGTATATAAATAGGATATCTATATACATGTATAGAAATTATATATTATATAAATTTATACATTTATACATTTACATTTATATAATAATGTATTTATATACATTTATATAATATATAATCTGAGTACTAGGATTACAGGAGTGACCCATCACACCTGGCTCTGTCCTCAGTATCCAAAAACCTCATTTTTCCTCTCACTCAAAAACATTGTTTCTTACTTTAAGAAAATAGAAGATATCAAAACCTCTATATCTGCCCTCACCTGTAGCTATGCACAGGTATCTGTGCTCATGCTCTGTTTTCCTCTCATCTTTCCTCAGCTGAGCTGCCTCTACCCCTTCAAGGCCAGCTGCTCTACTTGCGTGCTGTAGGTCAACCTTATGTATTATATATTATATAAATGTATATAAATAAGGATAGCTTGGGTAATTACACTGCTGATTTCTGCTGGTCTATTGAAAGAAGCAGGTAATGCTTAACTTTTTTCCCATTTATAATTTTAAATATTTTTATCATTTTGCATGCTTACATCTGGTAATCTGAACAACTAATGTGAAGACACCAATATGCAATATAACAACCATTGTTGAATTCCTATTGTTTTGTTTAGCAAAATTCTGTATGATTTCTTTTTTTTAATCCTCATTTAAAGAAAAAAGAAGAAGAAAGTGAGGGGGCAATAAGAGACAATGAATTTAGCAACTCTGTAGAAAATTTCTGTGACAAAAGAGAACAGAAATTTGAGTTTTAATTGGAAAGGAAAGAAAGGTTAATAAAAATATATTTTAAAAAAAAGTAATAGCACGTTCTTATGCTGGGCTGGTACGGAAAGAAGAAATTGACAGTGCAGTAGAGAAAAAGGAAGACTGCAGGAGCTGTGTCCTTGAGCAGGCATAAAGGTTGACCTGCAGCACGCAAGTAGAGCAGCTGGCCTTGGAGGGGCAGAGGCAGGTCAGGTGAGGAAAGGCAAGGGGAAAACAGACATGAGCACAGATACTTGTGCATAGCTACACGTGAGGGTGTATAGAGGTTTTGATCTTTTCTATTTTCTTAATAAAGTAAGAGTATAACTGAGGTTTTTGGATACTGAGGATAGAGTCAGGTGTGATGGCTCACTCCAGTAATCCTGGCAATGGGAGGGGCATAGTGGGGACAGAGGCAAGAGGATACCCATGAATACAAGGCTGACCTAGACAACATAGTGCAAGGTCAGCCTGAACTGCACAAGAGACCCTGTCTCAAAATGACAAAAACAAAAATACTGAGGAAAAAAGAAGGTATGAAATGGTGAAATGCTTGTCTAGGAAACCAGGTGAGTGACGCCCAAGGACAACTTGAAGTTGGAGACAGTTAACAGCCCAACTGATCCCTGCCATTTTGTTTTCTTGGCCATATTTGCTCTGCAGGAGCAGGATCTCAGTGCCAGAGAGTTAAACTTAAAACAAGTCCGAGCTTTTATTCAATAAGAACAATAAAACTAGAGGAAGCAGGAAAGCTGATGGTACATGCAAGCGTTGTCCTGATTGACCATGAAAGATATGAGCACTACATGGAGAGACAATGACCTGGAAAAGAGATAGGAAAATCAGTGATAAGGGGGCATGGTCAGTGGCTTGTAGGCCATGTAGAATCAAGGGAGTACTAGACATAGTGGCTCTAGAGGTTGTGGGCTGAACAAACAGGAGGTTGAGTTCTTTCTTTATCCCCTTCTCCTGTCTCTTAGTTCTTTGCACTTTTGCAAAAGTTCTCTGTTTCCCGATAACTACCTCTTATGTTTCCCTTTAATTCTTTTTAATTTTTTGCATTTTTATTACTTTTAATAAGAAATATCAATATGATAGTTTCACATTAGTAGTACATTTGCAATAATTGACACATTGCATATTGTCCTCACAATAGTAATACAGAGCACAGGATGTGGACATGATACATTTTCTAATTGATTTTGGTAAGGAAAGAAGAAAAAGAAAAGAAAAAATTCTTCTCTTTGAACTAGAGGAAGTAGATGTATATATAGTCCAATGTTCCATAATTGCGGTGGGTTGCCAGTGAAACTGGCAATGTTGGAGTTTGTTGATTTAAGCCTCTTACACCTTATCATACTAATCTAGTTCTGTGTTTTATGCCTTGTAAATAAGCTTTTCCACTGGGTGGTCAAGGGCAAGTTAAAGCAAGACCTGTATAACAAAACATTCATCTTTTGTATCTTCCCAGGTCAAATCCCCTCAGAATTGACTTTGGAACCATGTACAGAGCTTTGTAGAACTGTTGTCAGTATCAGCCTTCAGGATGAGTCATGGCCATTGCTTGACCAGTTTGCTTTAATTCTTTTATACTTTGGCTTTCTCCTAGAAAAGAACCCACAACATACTTACGCTATGTTCATGTTTCCCTTAACATTATGGTCTTGAGGTATGGCAGGACCCATCCCTGGAGTGATGTGGCCAGGGCCCTCCTCAAGGAATTCCATAGAGGTGGTATCCTTCTCAGCATCAGACAGGCAACATGGCACAGTTAGCTTCTAGATACACATGTGTATCTCCAGTACAGCTCTGTGACATATGTCGTATCCTATCAAGCTATAGTGTGTTAGTGTGTCATCATGAGAGAGACAAAGACACAAACATTATACACAAGTTACAACTCTGCCGTGATCAGGGCTTAACTTTTGGTGTATTAGTCCACTGAGCCCTTTGCCAGCACAAGTAATTTGCTATTTCCTGAGAAAACCTGGGTGTCTCATTTCTTCTGAGAGAATCCTGCTACAGAGATGCATTCATTTTCCTATAAAAGACTCAAGTTTATCCTTCTTAATTGAAAATTAATCCTCCATTGTGCATAATACCGTATTTCCTTTATCCATGCATCTGCTGATGAACAAATAGGCCATTTTCAAGCTTTAGCTACTATGAGTTGTGCTGCCAAAAACACGGTAATATGTGTATCACAGTAATATGGTATCTTTACTCAATGGGGAAGATAATTAAGAGGGGAATCACTGGTTCAAAAGTTTTAGTTTTTATGTCTCATCTACCTCTAACTAGAATGAGGACTATGTCTTTGAAGGCTCACTGAGCTCAGGGTTGACAGACTAAAATATAATCATCATAGTTCTCCAGAGGTGTTCACTGTAGTCCTCTCTATCGTGATCATGCTCACATTTGTTTCTCCCTGGCATGCTTGGGTTCTCTCTGTTCCCCCCAGCCATCTACAGACACCAGAAGGCTTACTGCCTTTCAGCATAAATGTCTAATACAAAGGTAAGAAGCAAATTACAACTTTTCGATGTTCTGGTGCTTCCTTTTTGATGGTAGGCTGGTTAAAAGAGTCTTCAAATGAAGTAGCCCTTAATGTTCCAAAGTGCTGAAGCCAGGTATGTGCAGGCTCTGGTCAGCACAACCTGACTTGTTCCTGGCATGGAGGCCCAAGAACTAGGTCAAGCCCTTTCGACTTTCTGTATGTATCTATGTATTTAGTTCTCAAGACAAGAGTTTCTACCAAGAGCTAAGGTTGACTGTAGCCAACAGATTCTGTTTTACTAGGAACAAGCAAAAATAATTCCTCATTCTAAGAAAGGGGAAATAAAAGTTGATTTTGTGGGGGTTGGAGAGCCAGAGAATATGAATTGCAGCAAAGGCATTGCCAGAGTTGAGTGGTTTAATGTCATAGGTTGACACACCCTGTCCATTTTGCTGAGCCCAATGTATGCTGGGCTTCTGCCTGCAGCTCATCAGTTCTGTATAGAATATTCTATCCAGGACAACTCTAAGCAGGCTTTACTAGTTTTGTTATTATGATAATTCTAAGAGTGGATTCCAGCCTCCCTCAAACCAATGCTACTCAGAGACTACATGTCTGTTATTTACTGCTTTTAATTGTCTGATACACATTGGTTCCTCTCTAATGAATAAATGAATGGTGGAAAGGTAAGCGCTAGAGATGAAGAAACACAGAATACAGTTCTTCTTGACACTACGCAGCCCTATACAAGGTGCTAAAACCAAGAACACTTCAAGTA
This sequence comes from Myocastor coypus, assembly GCA_004027025.1. Taxonomy (NCBI): domain Eukaryota; kingdom Metazoa; phylum Chordata; class Mammalia; order Rodentia; family Myocastoridae; genus Myocastor; species Myocastor coypus. The sequence continues at coordinate 12,971 of PVJA010026180.1, read as the reverse complement.
TCCTACCTGAATTTTTCTTTATGACACCTGCTTCAGGTGAGCAATTGTTTTTCTGCTCAAAACTTCTAAAACCCCCTTCTTTTACATAAATCACATACAAAAATGAAGAGCATCCAATCTTGTCAGAAAGCAGTTTCTTGATCTCTTTCCTTTCTTCAGTAAACAAGCATTTACTTATATCTCTCTCTAACACAAAGTGACATTTTGATATAGCCGTCCTGGAAGGAGACAAAAACCATTAATTCAGAAATACAGCTGAGCCTCTGAACTTTGCCAGAATCTCACCTATTTTCTGAGTAATCCATGTTCTGGAAAAGCAAAGCTGCACTGCTGAGTGCCAACTACTATTTATGAGTATGGGGGTTGCTGGCACTGATTAACACTGAAAATGACACTTGGCTCTTAGGTAGTTTCAGAATAGACTTGTTTCAACTAAGAAACTGACAAAGAAGCCTCTAGGGGAAAATATTTGAGGGGAGTAGTAGTATCAGGATGACATGAAATGTTCTTTTTTTTTTTTCCAACATGTTGGGTCATTATTTGAAATCTCAGCAATCTGTCTTGGAGAAAAGAGAAGTTGGCAGATAAACAGGGAAAAACGTGAGCTTCTCAGGGAAAAAAGTGAGCTTCTTAAAGAAACTCAAAAAGATATACTTGGGAAAAAGATGAGTGAAAGGCAAGAGCAATTCATTTCAAAAAAATAAACAACATAAAGGTTAAGAACAAAAGATGTTTATTCAAGAGACAGGTAATTTAAAGAGTTATAATTTGCCATGCATGAATTTGTAGGAAGAAAGGGCATTGTTAAATGTAAATTACATTTCATTTTTATATTTATATTTTACAAGTCAATTTTTTTTGATGATATCAAGGATTTCACTCAGGACCCTGCACTTGCCAGGCAACTACTTATTCTACTGAGCTATCTCCCCAATCCCTAATACATTCTTTAAAAAAAAAAAAAATACTTATGCAAATGTTTTTCAATATCAGCCTTCGATCATATCTTACCATCACTATTATAGGTTGGTGCTACATGAGAGAAGCATTATGTCCACCATATTAAAATCCATGTCCTTATTATTCTTCTCTTACAACTGCTCAGAATTGAGCATGGGGAACTACTTTGAAATAACCTGGATGGCCAGGAGGCAGGCACTAAGATCATTTTGAAAGCAGACTTAAAAACAAAACAGATTCCTTGAGCCAGAGAGATGGCTCAGCAGCCTAAGCCCCTACCTGGAAAGCACAAGATCCAGTTTGATCTCCAGTATAAAAACAAAAAAAAACAAAAAAAAAATATCTTGGCCCCCTCCACCCTGCATCTACAAATCCAGCATGTACTAAAGCTAGCTTAGAGATGATGTATTCTAGGTGGTGTTTAAATAGAAATGCCCTACCTATTGAATCTAGCACATCCCCTTGGTTCCAAGGCTCTATAAGCTCCTACTTGATGGACAGGTACTGATCAACACTGCTGTGCTACGCTAGCCAATCTGTAGGCTTGGTGCAACAAACTCCTGATTTCTCTTTGTTCTGTTAGAATGATTACAGGAAGTTATCTATGCAATGCAAAGATTTTGTGGTGGGCGTGCTGGACCTATGCCGAGACACAGAAGAAGTAGAAGCAATTTTAAATGGTGATGTGAACTTCCAAGTCTGGTCTGACCATCACCGTCCAAGTCTAAGCCGGATCAAGCTCGCCATTAAATACGAAGTCAAGAAGGTAAGCTTTCTCACTTTTCCTGGTCTTTCTGCCTTAACTTGTAGGGCTCTTGCCTAACTTTGAGCCCATGAATATTTCATATCCTCACCAGGTGACTGTGGTAACACCCAAATTCTCTCTCTAGACAGGGAACTATTAATTGGGGAGGGCTACTCAGATCTCACCACCCCTTCCTATCTCAACCCCCAGGCGCCCAGAAAAAGAGGAATCATGAATTGCTCCATGAATGGGTCATGAGTTTAGAGAACAGAAAAGGGATATTTTCAGCCTCCAAATGACTAGAAGGACAATGTTATAGTGTGAACTTCCTTCAGCTAGTAAGCCAATTCTAAGAAAATCTTGTACTTCTGGTCTTTCAGTGGTACTAATTGAACTTTCTCTGTATAACTGGGAACTAGCTGTGTGGCAAACAGTCTTATAATGGCTTGTAGGACTCATGATCCATGGAGGCTCAGAAAAATTCTACCCCAAAGTCATATGAAAGCCCTTAACAGGAAGCTCAAGAAGTCTTGCTCTGAGTAAACTTCTCCCGCCTGAACAGATAGCACAGCATCACAAGTGGCCACAGTCACTCAGTAGCCCTCACACCCACAGCAGTAAAAGTCTATTACATTTGCACTCTGAACATACTCTGCATTCTTTAGAATCTTCTCTATTAAATGACATGATTCACCTGTGAAACTGGAGAGCTCCAAGCATTCCTGCATTGAAATGTCAACATACTTTGCACACACACAAAGCAACAAGTCATTTTTTTAATGATTTTTATTTCCCCAGAGCTATTTCACATGGTCAAAACTAAATGGCATTTTAATGGACTCTGGGCATTTCTCTTCTTCTCTGATAATTTTAATTTGTGTGAGGTCAGCCTGCCTTCAACTAGTGACATCTATTTGTTGAATTCAACTAGGGAGATGTTTAAAATTTCCGGTTCTTTTAATCCCATGTTAATCAAAAATGCTTAAAAAATGATTTGGTTTTCTAAGACTTTGTGAACCAAAAATAAAACTGATAAAACTTGGACAAACTGGCTTTGGAATATATACTGGAAAGTGTAGAGTTGTGAACAGTGTTGGGGAAAATTATATTTCAGTTTTAAGTATGCTGGTATTTTCTTGACTCAAGGAAACTCAAATTTTAGCTTAGTCCTAGATCTCAGTTTTGTTTTCCCAAAGCACAATTACTTCTTACAATTAATACCACATCCAATCTTGAGTTCAGGATCAAACTGCTATGCAGGCTGTCTAGCTTTGCTAAAAATGAGCTTGCATTTCCAGAATTACACACTTTTTCTTCTCCAAGGCAGAGTGTCGTCTTGCCTCTCAGCACAGCAAGAAGGTAAAGATGTCTTTTAAAATCAAGAGAAAAAAAAATGATGCTTGAAAACTGCAAATTTGCAGTCCATTTTAACTATTCACGTGCAGCTCTTAAGAGTCCATATTATGTAGGTCTTAACCATTTTTCTGAAACATAAATTCAAATCTCCCAGCAAAACTGTCACCAAGGACAGAGCTGATCAGGAACTCCAGCAGTGTGGCCTCACAGCTGCATGGTCCATCTCACTGTCAGTTACCAAGTACCAACTGGCCCTGATAAGGAGTAAGATGAAAAAGCAAGGCCCGCCATGAACATGACAGCTTGGGTCAGAACAAAAAGGTTTCATGAAGGAAATTATTTGCTCTAGTAGTATTTTCCAATTAGAGGAGTCATAAAGGTCTCGGGAAATATCCATCATGAATGTCACGTGTCTGCTGTCACCCATAGGCAGGAAAATGACAAACAACCAGCATAGAATGCCAGCCTTACTCACTTCTAAGACCTCCAGAGGATGAATCCTCTCAAACCATGTATGCCATCGAGCAACTGCAGACACTCCTGGCCTTCCATGGCATTATTCTATCATGAGTTACAGGCAAAAATATATCTAATTTTTAAATTTTTATTAATATGATAATGGAGTTCCATTTTTATGAATTTTAACATGCTTGAATGGAAATAATAACTCTGGGTATTTCAATTTCAAAATGAGTAGCACCAAGACCTATTAACAAATGCATTGCCTCCTATATCTAAGATAGATAGATAAGATACATACATACATACATACATACATACACACATGCTATCCATGAGTTCATTGTTCAAAGCAAACTATTTGTTCTTGACATTCCATGGTTACAAATTAGGTTGCTTTTAAAAAAAAGGAAAAGCTTTTAACTTCAAATAGACTTGGAAATATAAATCAATCATAATCAAATTTCTTTCCTTAAAGACAGGGTAGAGCCGTAACTGTGCAGCAACACACTAACGTAAAGAAAGCATAGTATGTCTCGTTTGACTGCAGAACTCTGAATCTCAGATGAGACTGCTAAAAAAAAAAGTGTGTAATTCTGGAAATGCAAGCTCATTTCTAGCAATCTTAGGAAATTTTCACAGCAAGTTACCTCTTATGGCTAGGAAACACCTGGGTGTGAAGGAGGTGACCAGCACTGCACCTGGACGGTGCCTTTCACTGAAATGCCTGCCGCTTGCCTCAGGCCACTCCCGAGTGCTTGCTCCACTGCTTGGCCCAGTCACACTGCTAGCCTCCATTAGATGAAAACAAGCGACCCACAGCAGCACAGAGGAATGCCGCATGCAAAGGGCAGCAGCCATAGAGGGGGCCAGAAGACTAGGCTCCTAGGTGGTCCCATGCACTAACCATAAGGACAAATCACTGAGGCTCTCTGAAACTCACTTTCTATCTACAAAATGAATATATGAGCTTTTGCACCACAGAGATTTTTTGTGAACTTCCAGATAATAAAACAAGAAATGTCCTGACAGTTATACAGCCTTCTATAGCTCCAAGAGGAAGCATCACTACTGCTGCTCAATGACAGCTCCCTTTTCAGCAGCTGGATGCCCTCAGAGATGTTGCCTATCCTCTCCTTTGTTACATTCCCCCAGAGGATTCTAGAAAATCCAGCTGGGAAAGGACATCATATAGCCCAACATTTCTTCCCAAAAGATCACATGCCTTGTGAAGATCCAGTTGTTATCCATGACTTCTGCTGTAAGAGGGTAACATTGCCTCCCCCAAACCCAGGTGGATGCATCATCTGAAATATTAGCCATGGTACTCTGGAGGCAGTGTTGGAGATGTAGCTAAGAGATAGTATATTTTATAATATATTAAGGTCAATTTTCCCACTAAGGTCAATTCTGGATGTAAGCATTTGCTAATGGAGATATTTAGCATCCCTGCTTCACTCTCCTGATACATAAAAGTAAGATAATAATGCCAACTTCATAGGTTTATGATGAGCCTCAAATGGGATAGAATACACATCCCTCGAATGTCCTTAACCTAGGGCCAGGGATGTAGCTCAGTGGCACAGCACCTGCCTGACAAGTGCAAGGTCCTGAGTTCAATTCCCAGTATCAAAAAATCATATATTCTTGGCCTATAGGTACACATGCGACACTATTTACACACACATTACAATGGTGTGAAATCAAGGACTGCATTATTTTAGAACATTCCTGCTACCTCGGTTAGTCCAGACCTCTTCCGATCTCTTCAGAAACTAAGTTTCTTTTATGATTTAAAAAAGGGATAGCCCTTTTGCCTGAGCTACACTCAACCTCAGTAGCAGCTCTACTTTTGTTCAATATTTGGGATCTCTCTCTTTTCCCTCCCCTTCCCTTCCCTTCCCTTCCTTCCCTTCCTTTCCTTGCCTTCCCTTCTCTTCTCCTCTCCTCCCTCAACCCTCCTCTTCTCGTCCCTTCTCTCCCCACCCCTCACCCCTTCCCTCCCATGCCCCGTCCTCCTCTTCTATTCCCTCCTCTCACCTAACCTGCCCCCTTCCTCCTCCAGGGCCAGTACTGATAATAGGTAGTTTCCTATCTTCCCCCATCTCTTTCTGCTCTGTGCCCAGGGAGCATGCCTAAATATCTTTCTCAAAGCCTTCTTCTTTCATTATGTGTTGGCTCTAAATAAATGCTTACAAGATTCCCAACCCTACCAACTGTGGATAGAAGGAGAGGATTCAACCAGCCTGGATACCAAATTAGGCTCAGCTGGTCCCAGCATACACCCCTAGAGGGAACCCTGTGGGTAGCACACGCAGACACAGCTCTTGATGCTGTAAGGGAAGATGCATTCACTCCTGCCTCTCCTCTTCACTGCTTCTTCATCTCTGAACTTATAAGAATGATATTTTCCCTCTTTTTCTCAGGCCATCTCTTTATGATCAATTCCTACAGTCCACCTTAATGAGGATCAGATAAATCTCTTATTAACTACAAGAGAACTTCTTGGACATCAGTCTGTAGGCTCAGTTTCCAAGTCAAGTAGGGCAAGGAAACCCAGAATGTCCTGTCCTCCATGATAGAATCCTTAATTCCACTTATAAAAGGATGAAGCTTCTTAGGCCATAATTAATAAAGAATTACTATTGGCAGGGAGAAAAAATACATGAATACTCTGTAAAATACATTATCCTTATACTGAAAACATGTTGCCTCTAAAGCAGTATAGTAGTATCATCAAGGATGATTGCTTATGTCTGACAAATCATTTACTAATTTATTTTTTAAATGTTTTATTAGTACATGTTTGGGATACATATTACATACACTTAGCGTGAGAAGTTGATACATATACCTACTGGAGCTTCATCTGAAAAATTCTTTTTGGCCACCGCCCATGAGCTCCACAAACACTGCATTCAACCTAATGGCAATTATTTTAAGGAATTGATATTCCCTATGGCTTCCATTTATTTACTACTCATTTAGCACATATGCCCTGATGCCTACCCCATCACCAGCTTGGCAGCGCGCTGAGGACCCTGAGAAGACCAAAGATCCACACTCCCTTTTGGTTGGGTCACACACTGCTAAAGAGTATGAACAGAGGTTTAGTCTTCTGTCTAAACAGGGCATACAGGGCCGGCCACATAGCTCAATGGACTAAAGCGCCTACTTAGGCAGAGTGCAGTTGTCAGGGTTCAATCTCAGGAGTGCTGTGCCAGTCCCACACCCAGGGTGCACTAAGCCAGTGATTGAGACTGGGCGTGGTAGCACATGCCTGTAATCTCAGCATTTGGGAGGCTGAAAACAGGATCATAACTACCAGTTCAATCTATGTAGTGAGACCCTGGAGACCTTGTCCTAAATGCAGAGATAGATAGATAGATAGATAGATAGATAGATAGATAGATAGATGATAGACAGACAGACAGACAGACAGAGCATACAGGAGTGAAGAAGGGGCAATACGGAAACCAAAGAAAGCACTAGACAACTCTACTGTATAGCAGCTCAGCAAGTCTGCCCAATGCAGACACCTTGTTCTAGCTGGGGTGATCTTTACTTATGAGAAATGCTAGGTGACCTGCCTGGCAAGCACAAGGACCTGAGTTCAAGTTTGAGCTACATAGCAAGACCCTGTGCCAAACAAACAAACAAATAAATCTTTTTAAAAATCTATATAAAAAAAAAAAAGAAATGCCAAGCAAATCATACAGCTATGAAAGGCAAAAGCCACAGATCTGAGCAAGAGAAGCATGTTGAGGGAGTGTATTGAGATGGGGATGACTGCTTCTCCGTGGCTGCTTCATTGTTCAGAAAGAAATAGGAGTCTTGCCAAAACTCAGATCCTTGAAGACAAGAATGTGCCATGCCAGGTGCCTGGACTACGCTGGGGAGTGTCCAACAGGATGAGCTATCATGGTGGCGGTATCTGTTTTCTACTTTCCAGTATGGTGGCCAGGAACTTCATGAGGCTCATTGACATTTAGAAAGTGGATGATGTGATTATAGAACTGACTTATCAATATTTTCTTAATCAGTCTAAATATCAACAGGTCCTGCCAATTACCAAATTTGAACAGTACTCATTTTTGTGTTCATTCTTGCATTCAACAAGCATTATAAAGTGTGCTTTTGGGGCTGGGGACATAGCGAGGAGGTCTAAGTGCCTGCCTAGCAAACACAAGAACTCATGTTAGATCCCTGCTACCACATATTGTATTGGCCTCTCACCAAGCTGAGCCCAGAAACTTGGGCATGGTGGTGCACACTTATAATTCCAGCACTGGGGAGCTAAAATAGGAGGATTACTATGAGTCTAAGCTACACAGCAAGACCCTGTATCAAATGCATGCATACATACATGCGTACATACATGCATATATAAATGATTAACAAAATGCTTTTTTAAAAGGTGTGCTCTGCAAATCATTGGATGGTAACGATTGAAAGTGTCATGATCTTAGCTATCATGGGGATGATAAAAAATAACCAAACCTTCACACAAACACCTTATAATGTCACAATTCTAAGTACTGCAAAAGAGATATAGGTGAAATTATGAGAACTTCTAAAAGTATGAGCTAGGTAGAAGAAGCAGTTATGCTCTCTGAAGAGCTTATGCTTGCGATCACTGCTAAAGAATGCAAAAAATTAGCAGAAATTGGTGGAGTATTTCTGACAGTAGAACATGCTGAAAAACCCTGCGGTAAGAAGAAACTCCGCATTTACAAAGAAGGTTATGGCCAGGTGAGAGAACAGAAAGATGAATCTAAAGATGGCCAAACTATTCAGAGCCTTATAGACCATGCTAAAGGATGATAATTTTTTAAAGAACAATAGGAAGCTATGTGAGATTTTAATCAAAAGTATGTATCCCCCTAACATCTCATGCACTAATGGTTGGGGCTTTTCCAAGCTGGCTTGATCTAGAAAGTGTGATACTAGAATTAAGAGTTCATGGCACTAAATTAATCTTCTCATTGGTTTAGCACAGTTCTGGGTGTGGATGATGGCAAATCCAGCCTGAGTGTAGGCAGTGCCACCAAAAAGGCTTGTAGCCTATGCGATAGAAGGAAGAAAGAGTCTTACGTGCTTGCTTGCTTGCTTGCTTGTTTGCTGCTGCTGCTGATGCTGATGATGATGATGATGATGATGATGATGATGATGATGATAATGATGACGATGCTGATACTGATGCTGCTGGTGCAGGTGCTGCTGCTGATGCTGTTGGTTCTGCTGGCAGTCGCTGGTTCCCCATCTCCTGCCTGCTTTGCCATGGGCTGCTTTTCCTCTGTGATGCCCTTCTGCCATGCCATCCTGCCTTAGAGCCAGGCAACCATAACTGATAAATATAAACTGTGAGCTGAAGTAAACCTTTCCTCTTTTAACTCTGGGTGTTGGCTATATTATCTCAGTAATAAGAAAAGACAGATGGGAAAGCAAGAAAGAATGAGATGAGTGTAGAATATATCTTGGGTAAAAGGGACAGGATATTAGTTAAAATTGGCTGTTTTATTATGTGAACAAACAAAGCCAGCTAAAGTGACTTTTAACACAATAAAATTAATTTGCTGCTTATTCTATTCCCATCTTGGGAATCTTACAGCACTCAGGAGCCAAGGCTGATGTGACAGTCATAATGTCAAATGTTCCCATGCCAGAGGGAAATTCAGATCTGAAGAGTCCCATTCCCGCAATCACAGGCTTTTACCTGAAAGTGACACTCTGTTTCTGTTCACACTGTAAAGACTCAGCCATTCCACAAACTCCACCAAGATTATGCAGTTACAGAAGCATAATCTTGCCACACTATGGAAAGGAGAGAAAGACACAGCTGTTGGGAAGGTAGTGCCAATGATTACCACAGTGGAAAACATAAAAGATCACCACAGTAGAAAATGTAAGTAGAAACACTGATAGCTCCAACTTTTTTCTGTAAATAGGAAGCAGAATCATTTTCTGAGATAGAAGACCACCTGAAGGAAAGTTTAAAAAGTAAATGCTTAAGAAAAATCTGCTGGAGATGTCAGAAAGAGGAACAAGGCCGGGGATTGTATAGTCTTTGACAATAGTCCATGTTCTTAATACAAATGGAAAATTTCCATAAAGGATAGCAACACAACAGGCTAGTGTCCTTCATAAACTTCAATAACCTATCGTCACCTTTCTCTCAAAGTTCTTTAATAGGCATGAGTCTAGAATCACAAAAATTATGTTTGTTAGTCACAATACCACGGGAGGTTCTCCTCAGAGATTGGTAAGGAGTGAAAGGTCAGTCAGAAGGAAAACCTTTACCTACACCACCACTCCATCTAAAGCTTGAAAAAATGACCATCCTGTCATTTTCCAATAAAGACTTTCCAAACAAGACACACTTTCCAATCAAGACATGAGCCAACTCATTTTTCTACATGGAAAATAAAACTTGGAGGCAACAGTATACTCTTATGGTTAGAAACCTGACTGCTTAGTTCAGCCATACTATACATGTGGCTTTAGACAAGTTACTTAACCTGTTGGCCTTCTGGGCCTGACAGTGGACAATGCTCCAACCTTCAAGAGCTCTGGGAAAAGTATGTGCTCGCAAACAGAGTCTCAAGTCGATATACAACAGATACACTAACATCCTCTCTCTCATTTGGGTAGGGTGCTGGAGAGAGGGCAAATGATCTCTGCTCAGCCCTGTTTCACTTTCTCTGGCTCCAGAAAGTGCAGACAGGGCCAGTAAGCAAAGGGGGCCTCGAGATATCAGTCTTTTCTAGAGGACGTCCGAGGGGCCCGTCAGACACTCACATGCTCTGAGCAGACATTCTCCAACTGTGTTTTCCTGCTGAGGTGTCATTCTAACAGATGCTCCGAGTTAAGAAGATCAGAATTGTCATAAACAGTCTGGCGGGTCAGGCACTACCCCAAACTGTGCTTCTTGATGCAGGTAGCTGCCAAATGCTTTTCATGTCAAAAGTATCAATCACTCTCTTTGCAGATTCCTCTAAGTACTTCCTTGGCTCTGCCTGGCTATGAGATCCATGCCTATAAGGCACCTGGCTCAGAAGGTCTCTCCTTTGCATGAGAAAATTTTTGGCAGACAGCAAATGTTAAGAAAGGAGGAATAATCAATATAGATACTTGTATATGAATTGTACTCTTTTTCTACCTGTAAAAACATCGGACAAGAAAATCAGAAACTGCTGGGCAGCAGTGAGTATTGTGGTCAGGGGCCTGATTGCTCATGTTTAAGTCCCAAGTCATTAGCTTGCTAGAGCTGTGGCTTCATACAAGTGATTTCATGTCAGTTTTCTTATTCCTAGAATAGAAGCAAATTATAGTATGGGATAAACAATAATCAATATTTACTTGTACACACAGTATACCCAGAACCTTGTAAATATGTAAATAATTAGCTAATGGAAGTCATTTGCCATACTGGTTTTGTAAACAGAATTACCTTTAAAACTAAACAGGCAAGGGCTGGCAGTATAGCTCAGCAGATTAAGTGCTTGCTTAGGGAAGCGTATGGGCCAGGGTTTAGTTCCTGCCATGCTGGCCCAACTCTCCAGCCAACGATGGAGGCTGGGCGTGGCACGCACCTGTAATTCTAGCACTTGGAAGGTACAAGCAGGAGGATCACTCCGAGTCAGTAGTGAGACCCTATACAAAAACAAAAAAAAGAAAAAAAAAAAAAAAAAGAAAGAAAAGAAAACCTCAGCAGTTTTCAGGCTGCCTTTGGGGGCTTGGGAGGTAGCTCCAAGACACAAGTGCCTGCCTGGAAAGTGCAAGGTCGTGAGTTTGAACCCCAGTCCCGGAAAAAAAAAAAAAAAAAAAAAAAGTAAACACGCATTTCTCAATCTTAGCATAACTAATATTTGGGCCACATAACTCCTAGCTAACTATGGGATTCGTCCTGTGCACTACAGGATGTTCACCACCATCCCTGGTGTCTATGCAGTAGCACCCCCACTCAACTGTGTCAACCAAAAATGCATCCTATCTCTAATGTCATCGGGAAAGTAGAAAAACAAAATTATCTGCTACTGAAAACTCTCCAGTTTTCAGAACTCAGGCCATAATCCCTTCCTACAAGCCCTTGAGGACAGGGGCTATAGTTACCCAAGGATGCAGGATATCTCTCTAGACCAGCATTTCTCATGTTTTGTTGCATCACCTCCTAATTTTGTATAGCAAACAAAAACCACCAGTCTCTCAGCCCCACCCACAGAGCATCTACTCCACCTCATCTGGGTGGAAGCACAGCAGGTACTGTCTTCCAATGGTTCTCTAAAGATTCTAAGTTTGGTAAAGAAAGAAAAACCAAGGCCAAGGATGTAGGTCAGTGGCACAAGTACCTGGCTGACAAGGGCAAGGTGCTGAGTTTGATTCCTGCTACAAAGAAGGAAAGAAAGATAGAAAGAAAGAAAGAAAGAAAGAAAGAAAGAAAGAAAGAAAGAACCTTCTTTTCTTCATAATGGCCTCTAAAGGCTGACAACTGTACACATCTTGCAAGTAATGCCCAGCCTCCCTGTTAAGCAAATGAATAGACAGCATGTTCAGTGGGAAGCCAGAAGCTTTCCTGCATCTCCAAATACGTGCAGTTCCTTATGATGTTTAAAATCAATAGAACAAAATCTAGAGTATCTTCTTTCTAAGTCTGTAATGCTAGAGAAGAGCTCTTAGCATACAGAGAAATCTCAGCTTGGAGTTTAATTATCTGAACTCCAAATAATTAAGCTGAAGACCAGCTGCACATTTCCATCACATTATTTCTGTACTAAGTGCTCATATACACAGGTTTTTTTGTGTGGTTGTTCCTTCTTTTTGTTTAGTGGGGGGTTTTCTGGTGGTACTGATGAAGGAAGAATAAACTGATCTGGGGTGGATGACCTCCAATAGGGAACCTCCAAATGATGTAGGAAAACTGAGCTCCCAACCTGAAAAGTACCTTGGAAAAGTTCATGTTCTCTAAAATGGAAGAATGGATTTCAGGAACAAACAGAGGTAATGAGCAGATCCTATTTATTGAAGGAAAGAAAGCTCCTGTCCAAGAGAGGGACAGGAGGGAGTTACTGAGTTGGAGTCCCCCTCATATATATAGTTTTAATGGGCATTTGATCTTTTGTATATTCTTGTCATTAGTCCCCATAATGCATTATTCTTTTTTAACATTCATCTACTTAAAATCACTTGCAAATTTTCTTGAAGGAAAGGATTCTTTAGGTATAGTCACAGATGAAATTTTTTGATTAATAGGAATGTTTAAATTCATGTAATCCTTTTTAGACAGTTGTTTTTTATTGTTAATTTAATATTTTTATTGTTTAAATTTAACAATGGTTATATTACATATTTTCATCAACAGATCAGTTTAGATTAATACATATAGGTATATAAGATTGATCAAACAATTAAACATTAACCCTTTTAAATCAACATTACTTTTTTTTTTTCTTTT